>CAUYSK010009776.1:0-51370 GCA_963575035.1 Avahi laniger
TTTTAGCTGTCCAATTAATTTCTTTCTATTTTTGGTAGAGATGGGGTCTCGCTCTTGCTCAGGTTGGTCTCGAACTCCTGAGCTCAGAACGATCCGCCCACCTCGGCCTCCCAGAGTGCTAGGATTACAGGCGTGAGCCACCCCCCGCCCGGCCTGAGATGAAGTAACTTGCCGAAAGTCTCAAAGCTCAGCAGTGGTGGAGCCAGGATTCAAACAAAAATGTATCTGAACACAAAGCTCATGCTCCTACTGCTCCAACTCCTACCCTGGGCAACAAGCAGCCCCTCCGAGGTAGAGCCTTGCATCCTTCATCTCCCTGAGCCCCCCAACGGTGGCATGCAAAGAGCCAGATGCAGGGTAGGTATTTGTGGAGTGGGTGAGTGAGAAGGCAACCCAGGAGGAAACAAGAAAGACTGAGATCAGATGGAAGAAGCTCCTGACTTCAAGAGCAATGACTCATGGATTTGGCTAGCCAAGGGTAGAAGAAGATCCACGGAGCTGGGATGGACTTTATAAAGTAAGCTTTATGAACCAGCCAATCCCACACATCCAAATTGAGGCCTAGAGAGTCAAAGTGACTTGCTCAGGGTCACAGGACAAGAGTCCCCTACCTTCTAGGCTGGTGTCCCACCTTTAGCTTCAGAAGTCCCTCTGAATCTGGCCAGCACCCCCCTCAACCTCCCACCCTGTCCCACAAGCTCCTAAACATTGTGGGCAACTGCAGGCTACTTGCAATTCCTATGCCTCCATGCCTATGTTCATACTCTTCCTTTGTTTCTTCTGCCCAGAATGTCTTCTCTCTCCCCTTTACCCCTGGACTTGATCAGTCTGGGTGAGCTCATCTTCATGTTGCAATACTCTGAGCTGGGAGGTCCTCCTGGAAAGTCAGTTCTGATTCACTCCTGCCCCTCACAGGGTCGGCAACTCCCTCCCTCCTGTGTCTCGTGCACACCCATATCACAGTCAGTCCTCATCACTGGCTACCCTGTGATTCTCCCCTGAAGTGCCCATCTCCCACCCACCCCCTGCTCCTGTTCCCCAAGGATGGTGGCCTGGTCTGATTCACCTTTGTGGACTCACAGTGCCGATGCCAGGGCCCAGCACACAGCAGTTGCTCAGCAACCAACTTTGTCCCATAAGACCACAGGTAGAAGTCACGTGTGTCTATGTGTGTGTGACCATCCTACCCAACAACTGTCACTCTAAAAGTTGTAGCCCCACAGGCTCAAAAGCCACCCACACTCAGCCTTGTGATTACATCCACCAGATACAGGTAGAGAGCCGGCGCAGCACAGAAAGTCACCATCGCACACAATCCACCTCACACACTCACAGTTCCTCACGCTCAGTCTCACAGAATCACATTCCCTCAGAATAAGTGTGCATGGCTTCTCACTACCATGAGACCTGCACAGCCTCACACAAAGACATGCACACGGATGCTCAGGCACGTGGAGAGCATACATGCACACATATTGCTCTCACAACTGATAAAGCCCACCCTCTCCCCACAGCACAAGCCCTCTCTACCTGATTCAGCCAATGCAGTTGCCTATGCAGGAATCTCCCAGGATGGCCATCTGACCTTGACTTGCCCTCTCCCTCCATGTAGTCGAGCCCCCACCCTACTCCCACCCCCACACTTCCTTCTAGCTCCACTCAAAGGGCAGAATGGTCTCCTTCCCCAGCCACAGGTCACCTAGATTCACATACTCTGGAGAGCCACCTAAACAGAGTCATTCACTCACCATTCCCCGAGATGCCTTGGAGCCCTCCACCAGGTTTCTGTCCATGTGGTCCCTGACTCCTGTAATGCCTCCTCACCCCTTACCATGTCTTCGAACCCTTCCCAGCCTTCAAGGCCCAACTTTTGCTCTCTTCCTCCAAACAAGCCCTCCTGGGCACCACCCTTCTCCTCCCACCTTGACATTTCCCTCCGCTTTGGGCCAGGAACAAATTTTGCTCATTGCCGAAGCCATTTCTGCTCAATCATTTTTGCCCTTTACACCCTACCTAATGTCCCAAAGGATCTCTCATCTCCCCTGGGAGACAGAGAACTCATACAGGACACACCAGTGTCTTACTTTTGATCCCTCATGGTATTTAGCTTGAGGCTTTCCACCCAGTAGGTGCTCAAGCAATGCTTTGTTGAGTGAAATAAGGAAGAGTAAATAAGGGAGAGAGGAAGAGAGAGGGAGGCAGGGAGGGAGGGGAGAAATAAATGAGACTTTGAATGAGTAAATGAGTAGACGAGTTGAATGAGTGAAGTAATGAGTGAGGGAAGGAGGTGAGGTTCTGGAAAAACTACAGGGTCAATGTGATGGGGATGCTGAAGGGATGGAGGAAAGAAAGGAGAGGAGGGACTCTCACCTGGGCCTTAATCAAAACAAGAGCCACCAATCACAGCACACTTGCCCAACTGTGCACCAGCCCCTATGCTGGGCTTCTTGCGTTCTTTCTTGCTAATCTTCATGATAACCCAGAGAGGTAGATACATTCTCACTGTTCTCAGGAGGAAAATAAAGCTCAAGGAGAAGAAAAGACTTGCTCAAGGTTACACAGACAGTAAGTGGCAGAACCAGAAGGTAAACTCAGATTTGTCTAACGCCAAAGGCTGAGAGGGGGAAAGTCGGTATATGAGCTCAATTTTGGGTCTCCTGGCTGTGCTCCTAACATAGACACATCATGGAAGTTGTGGGTCCGACAAACCCATAAAGGTCACCTTCCACCCGCCTGCCAACAGCCTCCATGGAGTCTTAGAACCAGCTTCTGGCCAGGTGTAGGGGATATTTAGGGTCATTGCATCTGGGGGAAGTGTCTTCCTCTCAGATTCAGAGATCCCTAAAGTTGTAGAATCAGAATCGTAAAAGTATAGGATCAAGGAATCTTAACATCACAGAATATTAAAATCATATCATTGAAATTTGTTTAAATGGTAGAATCATGAAATTTTAAAGCCACAGAATTAGAGAATCCAAAAATCACAGCATCGTAGGAATAAAAATCATAGAATTGCACGGAATGTGTCACTGACTCATTGTATCTTAAATTCACATAATCAGTTTCTTAAAACTGTAGCATCTCAGATTCCCAGAATGTCAGAGCTGAAGAGCCCTTGGAGATCCTCTGGTCCAACCTCCCTCCTCATTTTTACAGATGTGTCAGAGAGGTCAAGCAACATGTGCAGGGTTAGCCAGCTCACATTGCTTCAAGCTAATGGGCTGAGGAAGGCAATAGACTTGCCCATGTTGGGAGCCATTCATGTATTTGAGTGCCTCTTGGGTGTTGACAATACCACAAATCAAACCTTACTCTCTCTCCCAGCCCCTGTTCCCAGCTCTGGATAGGAAAGGAGACAAGGCCCTGCTGGGGATGGGGAGAGGGAAGTGAAGGGTGGGTGGAATATACATCAGACAGAGAGAAGAGATCAGCTTTTATTGATGGAAATTCCTTTGTACACAGCAACACGTACTCTGAGAGGCCTTTTTCTCTTGATCACATTTACAGAGCACTATGGGAGTGGCAGGGGGCATGAGGCGAGGCCTTTAAGCAGTGGAGATGGCAGCAATGGCCACAGCAAAGGAAAGAATGACGGGAAACTCGGCAGGCTGGGTCCTGCCCCCGTCTGGTCCTCTAAGCCCTAGGCACCCTGCATCTCTGTTTGTGCTCACAGAGGACAGAGGTAGGTCCTTGGGATGTCATTTGGAGACCTCTCCAGGAGTGGCAGGCTCCAGGGTGCCTGGGAAGTGAGAATGTGGGTGCGGGGAGGGTCCAGGTTCCAAGCTTCAAGCTCCAAGCTCCAAGCTCTGCTTCTCCCACATTTTAGTGAGACCTAGGGCTCCAGCTCTTTCTAAGTCAGGGACTGGAGTCCAGAGGAGACAGCAGTGGGGGTGGGAATTCCAAGAAGGAGGTGGGGGAAGAAGGGGCACGATGCTTGCCCATCTGGTTCCCGAAGCGGGGGATAGGGTCCCATGGGGGATCAGCGGGGGCCGGGTGGGGAGGGGCTGGTTAAGGCTTTTGCTTCTGCATAGAAAATGGCCCTTGTCCTCTCAGTTACCGAGAGGAGGGACTGCTGCACTCGGAGGCCGGACAGCAGAACTGGTGAGCGTCTTCCTCTTCCTCTTCCTCAGTCTCCTCCTCCTCCTCCTCTTCCCTGGGGCCAGGAAGGGCAGGGTAGAGGCCACAGGCAGGTGGGTGACAGAGAGAGGCAGAGGCATTAGTTTGCAGAGCAGGGCAGATACACGAAGGGCTGAAGGAACCAGAAGGTGGGGCTAGAATGAGGGCGGGAGTGGGGAGGCCAGTGTGACAGATTATCCAGGACCACATCCAACTCAGTCTCCAAAGAGCCTGTTGCTGGTCCCCTTCCGGGACAGCCTTCCCCACACCCAGCCTGGGCTCAGTCTTAAGGTCACCCCAGAGTATATAAACTCTTTTTCAACCCTGACAGGTGCCCAACCTTCATTTTAATATAAATAATAGCAACCTGCTCTATGCTGGCACTTTGCATACATCATCTCATTTAAGCCTGCAACAACTCTGCAAAGTAGTGTTTTAGACATGAGGGAATTAAAGCTCAGAGAGGTTAGATAACCTGCTCAAGGTCACATAGGTGGGCAAATAGTAGAGTCAGGACTTGAACCCAGAGTTCTTGGAGCTCCAGGTCTCAGACTCATCTCACCAGGTCCTTTAGGTAAGCTTGGCGCTACCTCTAGAAATCCACCCTGCCCTTGAAAGACAAAGATTTGTATTTCCTGAAGGTTCAGGGTCAGAAAAATAGGAGAATGCTTAGAAATGGAGTAGGGAAAGCCCACAGTTTTGGAAGCAAACAGACGTGGGTTCAAATCCCAGCTCTACAAGTGCTTCCAGGCTATGTGCCCCCAGGCTCTTGGAGACTCAGTTTCCTCACCTGTAAAAATGGGGCTTATGATGCCAACCCCGCAGGACTGTTGTAAGGACTAAAACACACACCGAGTGCCTGGCAAACAACAGCACTGGGAACATGGTGGTGATTATTGTTAACTGCTCATGAACCGAATCTAATTCCCAAGGCGGCCACCTGCCCACACAGAAGCAGCCATAGCTGGGAGGAAGAGCCACTGTGGGAAGAAGCATTTATCTCCAGGGTACTGCTGAGCAGTACCAGAGGCCAGACTGCATGTGGCAGTTGCTGGAGCTGGGCTACAGTTTCATGGGGTGGATGGACAGACAGTAGGGCTGGGAGGGGACCAGGTGCCTTAGGAATGAAAAGGCTGATCTTCTGGGGAGAGCAAAGGAAACAGTAACACCCCCTTTCGGAGACCCCTTGGCTCAGGGGATGCAGTAATCAGGGACTCCAGGAGACTGGAGGATTGGGAAGAGATGGGAAGGAAAGCAGATAGGCGAGGGAAGGGAAGACACTTCTGTCCATCCAACAGACAAGCACACGCGCGCGCACACACACACACACACACACACACCCCTTTCTCAGACTCAGCTCCCCCTGACACATTGTTCCACAGACTCACTGAGTCAGCAAAATCACATGCACCGGGGCTCAAGTCCTGGGCAAGCAGCCTTCCCTTTCTGAGTCTCCCATTCCTCATCCATAAAAAGAGAAGAAAAATTCATACCTCTCAAGGCTGTCATAAGGAACAAATGATAATCCAGTGCCACTGCTTACTCCCCTCTTATCCAGGCCACGCCATGCTACCTCTGCCCTTGACATTGCAGTCACCTCCTGATTGCTTTCCCCTCCCCTCTTACACCACATGAGCCTTCCTAAAGCCCACCCTTGAGCATGAATCTCTGCTCAGACGCCCATCCTGGCTCCCCATTGCCACCTGGATAAAGCTCAGGCTCTTCAAGTTGGCATTTAACGCTCCCCCATCATAGGGCCTCGCCTGGCACCCGTAGAAAAGGCATGGGCTCCGGAGTCGCACCGACCTGGATTTCAATGCCAGCCCCATCACCTACTAACTTCTTCACCATTCTGGGACTCAGATTCCTTATCTTCACATTGAGGACATACGTATTCTGCAGGGTGTGGTGGGATGAAATGAATTCAGGTATGTAAAGCACCTGCCACAGGGTAGGTCTGGTGCTTAATACACAGCAACTATTATTATGACTGCCATTATCAGTGGCATCAGTGGCATCCTACTCACTCACGCCTGGCCTTCATCAAACTAGCTTTTCCCTTATTCCATTGGCACGCCCAGCCTTTTCACACCTCTGTGTCTGCTGATTCTGCCTCTCCCACTTAGAATATTCTTCCTTCTGCACAGATCTTTCCCTACTGAAATCTTCTCTGAATTTCATGACCCAGCTCAAATACTGTTTCCTGCAGGAAGTCCTCCCTAGCTCTGACTCCTAGCCAGAAGAATTCTTTGCTTCCTTCCATCTCCAGCATCCCCGCCCTTCGTCAAGATTCTTCATTTGTTGTTTTGAACTTTACTGAAGCGTTTCTTTCACCGACCCCCTCAATGCCCTCACATCCCCACCACTGCCACTGCTTTCCTTCTCTGTAAGGGAGGGGCCTCCCAATACCATTAATGGCCAGTCTCTCCACCTGGGCTCTGGAGCCCAACCCTGTTACCTCCTCCACAACGATCATCCCCTCTCCCTCCTGTATTTTCAACCTCTCCCCCTCTGTTGCCTCCTTCCTGTCAACATTTATAGAAGCTCAAGTCTCTCCCATCTGGGAATAAAAACCCTCTATCTTCCCCCACGTCCCCCTCTGTCCCTCTCTCCTCTTCACAGCTAAGCTTCCTGAGAAGCTCGTCTACACTGGCCGTCTCCGCTTTGCTTCAGTACCTCCCACGAGCTCTTCGACCCACTGCAATCTGCCTCACGCGCCCACCACTCCACAGAAGCTGTTCTGAGGAAGGTCGCCCAGGCCCTTCTGGTGGTTAAAGCCAATAGGCTCTCTTCCGCCCTCAGCTTACTCCCCTCAGCTGCAACATTTGACACTCTTAAACAAAGCCCTCCTCTGCGTGGCCCTTTCCTTCCTCTGCCTCCCCGCTGCTTTTCCTCCCACTTCTCTGACCACCTCCCATTTCTTCCTCTGCCCATTCCTTACATGGTAGTTTCCCCTTCCCAGTTCTGCTCTGGTCCTCTTCTCTTTCATTCCATCCTCTCTTGCAGTGATCTCATGCCACTTCATAACTTCAGGTGTGGCTCGCTCCAGCACGGCTTTCTCTCCCGGGTCTCAGACTTATCAAGCCTCATGCTTGCTGGACAGCTCCACCAGGACGGCTCTTCAGGCCTTCACATCTCATAGATCTCACAGATCTCTGACTCAGCCTCTCAGCACTGCAAACCTGTCCTCCTGCGCCTCCCACCTTAGTGAAAGGTACTGCCATTCACACAGTCACCTGAGCCTAAAATGCACCTGGGAGTCACCCTAGATTCTTCCTGCTCCCTTAGCAAGCCAGTCACCAAATCCTGCTGATTCTACCTTCTAAATAGCTCTGAAAGACTGTGCATGATCTGGCCCCTGCTACCTCATCTTTTACTGCTCTCGCCTCTTGTTCATCCTTTCTCCAATCACACTGGTTTCTGTGCTGCTCCTCAAACATACCAGGCAAACTCTTGCCTCAGGGCTTTTGTACCTGATGCTCCTTCTATCTGGAACATCGTCCCCCAGCTAGATATGTGGCTCACTCCCTTAACTCCTTCAAGTCTCTGCTCAAACATGACCTCATTTGAGAGGGCATCCCTTTCAAAAAGCACCCCGACATTCTCTACTCCCTCACCCCAGCTTTATTTTTCTTATAGCATTTATCGACATCAGACACATTCTATATGTTTAGTTGTTTGTTTATTATCTGTCTCACCCACTGTAAGAACCATCAGGGTAGGCATCTGTTTTGTTCTGTGCCATTCCCCTAGTGCCTGGCACTCGATAAATATTCGTTAAATGAATGAATCCATGGCCAGGCCTGAACACTCCAACTTACTGTGAACTCCAGCCTCAGTCACCTCCACTTCCTCCCCCATCCCCCATCATCTCTTCAGTCTCTGTCTCCAGCCCTCTCTTCATCCCAATCACCTCTCGAATCCATCTCCTCTGCTCTGTCCCCACTGCCACTACCTTAGCTTCTCTCTCTTTTGTATTATTGCAACAGTCTCCTCCCTAGTCTCTCTTCCTTCTTCTAAAATGCTAATTCGATCATGTCACTTTTCCTACTCAAGAACTGCTCACGGCTCTCCAGCTGTCTACCAAAAGAAAAATAAAAAGCCTGAACTCCCCGGACAGCTGTTTGAGGCATGTCTAACCTCTGCACCCTCCGATGTCTGGTTTCACCCTTCCTCATCTCCAGGCCATTGTGCACACACTTAGTGCATCTTACCCCGTCTCTGGCTCTCGAAATCTTCATGGACCTTGAATGATTAGCTCAAACACTACTTTCGTCGGGAAACTTCACCTGACTCACAAGCCAGAATTAATTCCTCTCCAAAATCCACAGGGAAATAAGTGTCTCGGGTATCGCTGAGGATCTCTGAGAACCAGGAGTAGGATGTAAGTTAGTAATTGTGTCTGAGACCAAGGACTTTGGATGCTGGGTGAGTATTCTTGCACTATTACCCTGGCCTGGACTCATGTCCCTCTGGCCGCCTTCAACGCTGACTCATCTTTGCCTCCTCCCTTTTGCTCACCTTCTACATCCACAACAGTTTATGTCACCTAACACTGCTAGTGAGTCTATCTCGTTAATAACTCTCAAAGGATTTGAACTCCATAATTTGAAATTAAAATGTTTCTGTATGAATGGTGTTCACTGGAGTCATGCAACACAGTAGCCCTGCTCGAATCCATTCCTTCTTATGCCAATACCTCAATTTAGGCCTTCCAGCTGGTCTCCATGCATATAACCTTTTTTTCGTACTAACTACTAATGTGATGTTTCCAAAACACAAATTTTACCAAATTACTATCCTATTTAGAATCCATTCACATGATACTTTGTTACCAACAACACTGGTTCTCAACCTTTTTTGAGGAACACAAAACCCCTTTATACATTTAATGAAAGCCATGGACCATCTCCTCCACAAAGAAATGCACATAGTTATGCGCATGCAGCATTTTGCATTCAATTTCAGGACGTTCATGGGCTTCATGAAGCCCATCTGGGGCCCACATATCCCAGGTCAAGAACCTCTGGTCCTACCCAATAACATCCAGGTTCCTTTGCACATGTTATTCCTTCTGCCTGGGATGCTCTTCCACACTTCACCCTTCTGTCCCTGGATAACTCTTACTTCTCCTTTAAGACTCAGGTCTTAGGCTGAGTTGACCTGCACCAGCCCTAGACAGGGCCAGATCCCTTCCTCTGGGCTTCCACAGCCCCCCAGTGTTCTCTGTCGGATGTCTTCTCAGTCTCCCCAACTGATGGGGAACTCATGGAGAGCAAGAACCATACCTAGCATAGACCTTGGCCACAGCAGTATTCCGTAAGTGTCTATGAAGTGAATACAATAACAGCTACTTTTCATTGAGTACCTGTTATGTGCCAGGCACTTGGCAAGGCAAATTCTGAATGCATTCATCTGAATGATCTCATCTACTCCTCAGTAAATAAACCTCACAACGTTGGTGGTATTGTGTCCTTTTTAACAACTAGGCTCAGAGATGTAAAGTGAATTGTTCAAGATCACCTAGCTAGTGAATGACAGTTGGGAATGAAAATGCCATGGCAAGTAGTGGTCCACCGTGCCTTGCCATCCTGGACTATGAGATTAGGAGATGACATAAGCAGAAGCGGACCAAGAACCAGGGCCAGAACTCCCTACTTGAATCCATTGCCCAAGACCACCTACTCTCATTTTCCTTCCTGCATCACCTTCATGCCAAGACCAGGCACCTGTCTCTCTGTTCTTATGATGCAATCCCCTCCAGTCCATATACTATTCTCAGCCTCCATATACTATCCTCATCCCAAAACCCTGCTGTGTTCATGCTCATTCTTTGATCCAGAACCACTCCGAGACATGTACAGCTTTTAGATCCAATCCAATCCAATGCTATACACTTCACACTTGGCTAGGAGGAAAACAAGAAACAGGTAGTCCCTACTCTTCTAGAGCTCAGCCACCCAGGAGTGATTCCAATCCTAAAGACAGCCCTGAGAGGTAAGTAGGCATTAGCCCCATTACACAGATGAGTAAACAGAGGCTCAGAGGCTAAATGACTTGCCCAAAATCACAGAGTTGGTAAGTGGCAGAACTTGGACTTGAATAAAAGTACTAACTCAACTATTTTTTCTTCTACAAGGTCATCCTGCTTGGAAGAGCCAAAAAGTGACAAGACCATTTCTGGTGGAGGAGGAAGACGAAGGAAAGCTATCACTCTTTCACGACTTGGTACAAATGTCCCCTCTTGTAGGAAGCCTTCCCTGACTCTGAGATGGAGTTAAGTGCCCCTTGTATGGCAGCCTTCTGAGCCTACTTCTGTCCCATCCCAAACCACACTATGTTGTCATTGTCTATGTGTCTCTCTTCCTTCTGGAGCTGAGCTCCCTTGACAGCAGGACCAGATACAATTCATTCTAATATGCCACCAAGGGTCAGCACAAGGTCTAACCTAAAGCAGGCAAGACAAAATACTTGCTGAATGAATGAGGTGGTATCTGAGCTAGTTATTAAAAGCAAATGCACGATCTGAACAGCCAGATACAGGGAAAAAGTATAAAAGAGGAGGGAAATGAGTTACTAAAAGCAAGGAAATAGGACCAAGGAAAAAGTCAGTTTTGAAATTTTGATAGGGCATGCATAACATGTTTTCTTTGTTGTTATGGGGGTTTTCTTTTCTTTACAAAAATGGGATCATACTATAAGCCCTGTTCTATAACTTGCTTTTTCCATGTAACAATAAGTCTTGCAGGTCTTGCCATGTCAGTATATAGAAATCTATCTTTTTCTTTTGATCTGCTACAGAGTAATCCATAGCATGGGTATATCATGGACTAAAAGCTGTTCCCTACTGATGGACATTTAAGCTGTTTTAATTTTTTGCTGTCATAAGAAATGCTGTACTGAAGATCTTTGCATATGTCTGGAAGTATTGTTGAAGGATAGATTCCTGAAAGTTGAACTGCTGAGCCAAAGGAATGCACATTTTGTTTAAAGTGCAGATAAAAGTTATTTCCATTGTTTTAACATTTTTGTAGACTGGCTACAAATAAAGAGTATTCCTACTCATATAATCCTGTCTTTATTTTGAGAAGCATATATCATGCAACTTTTTTTTTTGAATCTTCTTTCCTTCTCTTTTGAGATGCAACCTTGTAAGAGTTGGTAGAGAATGACATCCTACAAGGGCACAAGAGCATGTGATAAAGAGTTGTACCATCTGGCTTATGTTTGCAGTTTGGATTGGGATGTTTTATAAAAGGACTCTCTCTGGCTGGCCAAGTTTGGGTCTTTCTAGTAGTAAAATCTTAGAGAAATCTAGCTCCAAGATATGGTTCTTGGCTTCGAAGAATACAGACATTTAAGATTCTGGAGGTAACTGACAAATTTGCCCCATAAAAATTGTACCAGTTTGTACTCCAATCAAGGTATCTAAGATGTTCTCTTTCCCCACAACTCTTCTAATCTTTTTAATTTTGGTACCTAAAAATGGTACTTTATTGTTGTTTTAGTTATATTTCTATTTTTTAACCCCTACTTAGAGCGTGATCACTTACTTTCTTTAACTATTAGTAAGCTTGAACATCCTTTCTCATTTATTAGCTAATTTCTTTCCTGAAGTGTCAAATCATGTTATTTCTCCATTTTAAATGGGTTGTATATCTTTTCCTTATTGATTTCCAGGAGATGATATAGATATAGACAGAGATATTAATCTTTTGCCTGATATCTACGTAGCAAATACTTTCTCCTAGCCTGTTGTTTATGTTTTAACTTTGTGTATAGTATCTTTCTCCCCACAGAAATTTTTAATATTAATATAGCCAAAATTATTACTCTTTATTTTACAGCTTCTAGGTTTTTAAGTCATGCTCAGAAAAGTCTTCTCCACCCTAATATTATAAAAATATTCTGGATTTTCTTCTGGTACTTTTACAGTTGTATTTTTTTGTATTTGTTTTTGTATAAGGTAGGGATTTAATTTTCCCCCAATGGGTAGCCAATAGTCTTATTCCATTTACTGACTCCCCATTGATTTGAAATGTCTTCTTTGGCATAAATTAAATTCTCATATGAATATGAGTTTGTTTCTAAACTCTCTATTTTGTTTTATTTATGTATTCCTCTGTTTCTGCGATGACATAACATTTGTAATTATTGTGGCTTTATGGTAAGTTTTTTTTTTATCTGATAGAGCAAGTTTCCTCATTCTTCTTTTTCAAAAATTTTCTAGTAATTCATGGGCATTTACTCTTCCAAATGAACTTTAAAATCCAATTGCCCAAGTCCCAAAGAAAATACCATTGAAATTTTAATGAGCAATGCATGGAACCTTTTGACTTAAGTTGGGACCGAAATGTCATTTTTACCATATTGCATCTACTCATCCAGGAACAGGATATGACTTTGATTTACTCGAGCTTTCTTGGAGCCTTCAGTGGAATTTTATGGTTTTCTACAGAGAAGTATCTCACATATCTTGTAAAGTCTTAGAGACTTTATAGATTTTTTTTTGTTATTGTGAATGGTATCTTTTTCTATTATGTGTTCTAATTAGTTACTGCTGGTATTCATGGAAGCTAATAGATTGGATGTAAATATATATTTTACATATATATAAATATCTTGTATTTACCCACTGTACTGAATTTTCTTCTTAGTTCTAAGAATTTTTCATTTTATTCTTTTTTTATCTAAGTAGACAATCCTATTATCTCCAAGTAATGCTAATTCTGATTCTTTTTTTCCAACATTTATATTCCCTATTTCTTTTGTTAATCCTATTGGTTAAAACCTCCAAAAAAATACTGGTTAATAACAGTGACAGCAGTCATCCCATACTTTGTTCCTGAATTTAATGGAAATGTATCTAGTACTTCACTGTTACATTTGATGATTGTCTTTGGTTTCTGATAAAAATTCTTTAGCAAGTTAAGGAAGTTTTCATTGATTCCTAACTTACCGTATTAGTTATCTATTGCTATATAACAAATTACCCCAATGCAGAAAGAGAATGAACATGTAATTTTATCAGATCACTTTTCAGCATTTATGGAGATGACTATATGATCTTTTCTCCTTAATCTATTAATGTAATAAAATACAATAACAGATTCCCTTATGTTGAACAATCCCTGCATTCCTGGGACAAACCTTCATTTATCACAGTATATTCTTCTTTTAATACACTGATGGATTTTGTTTGATAATCTGTTATTTAAAATATTTGCTGCTCTATTAATATGTGAGATTAGGCTATAGTTCTGGTTTTGTTTGTGTGTGTGTGTGTATCTAAACCTTTCCAGCTATATTAGCCTTATAGAATGAACTGGGAAGTTGTCCATCTTTTCCTATTATCATATCTTTCAAGATTCACTAGAACTTACATCATACCAGGACTTCCAGAATACCAACTGGACTTGCCATTTCTGAGTAGAAAACTTTGACCATCTTCTCTATTTCTTCTATACTTTTCCATTCTATTCAGGTTTTCTGCCCCTCCCTAAGTAATTTTGGTAATTTACATTTTCCTAAAATAACCATCCATTTCATCTAGATTTTCACATTTATTGGTATAAAAGCATACAAAGCATTTTCTTATAAGTTTTTTTCATCTCCTGAGAATCCATGGTTAAATCTTCTTCCCTCATACCTTATTTTATTTATTTATTGTTTTGCCTTTTTCTCAGTCATATCTGCCAGAGGATGGTCTACCTAGTTTGTTGGTCTTTTTAAAAGCCACCTCTTTACATCAAATCTTTTGTTTTCTATTTCACTAATTTCTAGTTTTATCTACAGTAACTTATTTATTTATTTATTGAGACAGGGTCTTGCTCTGTCATCCCAGCTAGAGTGCAGTGGCATCATCATAGCTCATAGCAACCTCAAACTCCTGGGCTCAAGTGATCCTGCTGCCTTAGCCTCCCAAGTAGATGGGACTACAGGTGCACACCACCACGCCCAACTAATTTTTCTATTTTTTGTAGAGACAGGGTCTTGCTCTTGCTCAGGCTGGTCTCAAACTATGGACCTCAAGCGATCCTTCCACCTCAGCCTCTCAAAGTGCTAGAATTACAGGCTTGAGCCACCGCACCTGGCCTTATAGTAACTACTTTATTCTGCTTTCTTGGTTGTTCTTTTCCTACCTTCTTGAGTGGAATAATTAGTTCATTTAATTTAAACTGTTTTGTTCTCCAATAAAAACATTTAAGACTATATATTTTCCTCTGGGAACCCCTATGGCCATATCCATAGGTTTTGATATATAGTTTTCTCATTGACATTTATTCTAAATAGTCCATAAATTCAATTCTTATTTCCTCTTTAACACAAGTATTTTTAAATTTTCAAATGGCGGGAGAGCCTAGTCTTTTTGCTGTTGCTGTTAACATTTCCTTCTATTGAATTACAATTAGAAAATGTAAAATATGTTTTTCAATTAACTTGAAAACAGTGTTTTCCAAAGGTGTGGAGAACCTTTGAACCTGGGAACCAGATTGTTCCCTCTGCCTAAATGCCCTTCCCCAGTCTATCCAGCTGGTCAACTCCTATTCATCCTTGAAAACAGCTCAAGAGTCACATATTCTGGGACCAACCACTCCTGCCTTTTGGAGCAGGTCTCTAGGGAAGTATTGTTTTAAGGAAGGACAAACTACCAATAGATTCCGAATGTCTTCTTTGGTCTCCTGACATGATCTCCCAGGCACTCTCCTCATACACTCAGACAGCCATTCCACAGTCACACCGGGGGGCTAAGGGAGGTGCGGAAGGGGTCTGACAATGACACTGCATATTTGTCTGGAAGGGGGAGGGATTGGGAGAGGGACAGGTCTAGCTCTTACCTGCTCTCTGCCAGCCTGCCTGAGGGGGTAAGCTTCATGGAGTCAAGGACCTGAGTAGGACAGCAATACTGGTGTAGAGTATGAGACGCTGTGGACCTGAGAGACAGCAAGAGACAGAAAGAGAGAGAGAGACAGAGAGAGAGACAGGGAGGGAAGTGGCAGGGTAGGTGATAGGGACAAGGAGGTGAGAGTGAGTGGGGCAGGGGAAAGGAGAAGACTGGGAAGAATGGAGGACCGGGAGTGGAAGGGGGGGGAGGCAGGGAGAGAGGGATGGAGGGAAGATGAGGGAGAGAGGAAAAGAGGAAAGGAGGGAGAGAGGAAAAAAGGGAGGAAGGAGCGGGGAAAGAAGGAAGGAAGGAAGGAAGGAAGGAAGGAAGGAAGGAAGGAAGGAAGGAAGGAAGGAAGGAAGGAAGAAAAAAAGAAAAAACCACAAAGTCAAGAAAGAGAGGACGGCACTCGAACCACATACAGAACACAACGACAACAGGGGGCAGCAGAGACGAAAGAGCCGGGTTGGGCCTCCTGTGTTCCAGGTGACTCCCTGGGGACCTCGGCTGGCCACGGAGACGCTGGGACACCACAGCAGGGAAGGGGGAAGGGAGCCCTCCTCACACCAGACGCCACAGGGGAAGGGAGAAGGGAAGGGGATGAAAGAGAAGGGGAAAAGATGTCTGGGGGCTCCCCTTATAGAAGACCCCTCATAGGAAGGAAGGAGGGAGGAGAGGCTCTGGGCCCAAAGAGCAGGGAGAACCCAGCTGGGTAGTAGAGGGTAGAACACTGAAGGAGGAGAGGCAGAGAGACAGAGAGAAACCAAAAGAGACAGAAAAGAAGAAAGAGAAAAAGGAAGACAGAGAAAGGGCGAGACGAAAGATACAGAGAGAAGCCAGGGAGAGGCAGAGAGTGCCAGAGCAGAGGAGGGGTGAGGGCAGAGGAGGCTGACAAGGTCTCAGCGGTCTTGGTGACAGGATGGGACTCAGGGCTGAGTGGGCAAGGCAGAGGACAGGGTGGTTCCAAGCAGGAGTCTTTTGCTTCAAGGCCGCTGCCTTCCCCCTACCCCCACCCCAAGGCAGGGCCAATACTCCGCCCCTGGTGCTGTGCCCCCACCCCTAGTGCAGGGTCCAAAGGCCCCTCTGCCTCCTGCTTCCCGCGATTAAAGTCCAGAGAATGGCAAGGAGTAGGAGGACGGACAGCAGGGTGGTGAGGCTGAGGGCCTGGTCCCTGCCCTACCCACCAGTTGGCCAGAGCCAGGACAAGCTGGGAGTGGAGCTGGCCTCTCTAGGTCAGCCAGCCCCTGTTCCCCCACAAGCCCCTGAAGGCAGGTTGTGGTTGGGCTGGCCATTCAAAAGCCCAGGGAAAAGCCAGATGTGGCTGCAGGCCAAGGCCAGCTGCAAATTTGAGAATGTCCAAATCTTGGAACCATACAGAGAATATTTGAATCTGAGACTCTTCTTATCAGAGGCTCTAGAATAATCGTCATCATCAGAGCGACTGTTTCTCAAAGGCTGTGAATTTGAGGATGCCCAAATCTTAGAATCTTGCAGAGAATCTTTGACACTCTTCTTATCAGAGACTCTGGAATAACCGTTATCATCAGAGTGATTGCTTGTCAAGTGCCATCTATGTGCCAGTCACCAGCCCAAGCCCTTGACTCATTATCTCATTGAATCTGAGGCTCAGAGATCCTTAGGCTGCTGGAATGCTGGTGTCAGAAAGTCCCAGCGACTGAGCCTGGAGCCCTGCAGCGCAGCGCGAGGCTAGCACACCAGGGCAGCTGCCAGGCTCAGCCCTCACAGGCCGCAGACTGTGCTACTCAGGGCTCCAGGGGCCTTACAAAGCGGGGCACCTGGATGCCCATGGACTCGCCCACTCAAGCCGGCTACCTCCCCCAAGCCAACGGCCTCCAAGAGTCCAAGAAGGGAGCCAGGAACCAGGAAGCCAGGAGGCTGCTGAATCAGCAGCCCAGGGACTGGATCCAGGCGTGGGCAGGAAGGGAAGGGGCCAGGCTGCAGGGCCCCGGTTCCTACCTGCTGCTCCTCCTGGAGGGCTCCATAGGTCTGGACCTGTCCCAAGGGCAGGCCCCCAGGCCCAGCCAGTGCCTCCACCGTGTCACCACCCCCTCCTCCCCAGCCCTTCCCTAGAAGGAGGAACCAAGGAGGCGGGGCCAGGCCAGCTGGGCCGCAGGCCAGGCTGCAACTGGAAACTTTGCTACTTCCCCTGCTCCCCCAGGAGGGCTGGGAACTCCTCATAAGAGGAAGTGGCCTGGCGAGCTCAGAGCTGCCAGTCACTCCTTCGGACCAAAGCCTGGGCTGAGCTCCCTGTGCGTGCCTCTGCTGGAACGTCCTCAGGCACCCTGGCAAGTTCGTGTATCTAGCCCTATTCTCCTGAAGAGAAAACTGAGATGGAGAGACGTTAAGTAATGCCACTAGTAAGTGACAGAACCCCAAGGTTAGGACATGATTTAGCCATTCCCCAATCTGAAATCTGTCCCCTCAGCCATATTGCTGCCTTGTGGAAACAGAAAACTTTCCACAGAAGCTTTTCACAAACATCTTCATTTTCAGCACAGAGACTATGTTTAGGAGTTGTTCTGGGACACTCCATATCAAGTAAAATTCAAATCACCCATTTTGGGCTATCAAGATGGGGACCTGGCCAATATTCTTTACCACTGCAATAAGCTCTCTTTCCTGCGTTGTTTTTTAGACTGGTGAAGAAAAATGTTCCCTGAAGAGAAAAGGAAAAATCAGAAGAAATGCCACTCACAAACAAGAGGCTGTTCTTCCAAGGAAATTACCCAGCCTGATTTTACAGATGGGGAAATTGAGGCCTGGAGAGGAGAAGAATCTCACTGAAGTTCACGCAGCAAGTCAGAGTGGACTCCAGGTGCCTGGCTCCCTGCCTACCCACTATAGCCATCTCCTGTCCTCCATGTGGGTGGGGCTGGAGAAAGGAGAGAAGTTTTAGGCTTCTGAAGTGTATGTACCACAGACCCAGCTCAGAGTGCCCCTGTCCTTTCACAGGCCCCAGAGCCCAGGCCCTAGCTGTTCTGAGCAGAAGGAGGCCCTGGGAGGGGCCAAGGGGCCAGTGATCTAGAAGAAATAGGAGCTGACAGGCAACAGGCCAGCCTTCCTGCCTCCCTGCTGGGGCAGCTGGTTCCTCTCAAGATAGCCAAAGCTGCAGAGGGAATGGGGCCCTCCGGACCACCACAAGGTTGGCATCTGTGGGCCCTTTGTGGCCTCCTCTCCCTCTGCCCACTCCCTAAAGCCCTGGCCCTCAGGGCTTCTGGCCTCAGCCCCTGCTTTTTTTTTTTTTTTTTTTTTTTTAACTCTTCTTAAGCAACTCTCCTAGCTCCTACAGCAGCTTCACCTTGTGCCCATTTGTAGTCATCACCCTAAGAGCTGCAGCCCGGGTCCACACCCGGCAGGAGTTGAGAGACAGAAATTTTAGTCCTGGCTCTGAGGCTGATGCTGTCTGACCTTAGACAAGCCGTTTCCTCTCCCTGGGGAGGCAAAAACAACCTACACCTTTGGTCCCCGGTTCAGCTGAGTACAAGTCCCAGCTCTACTATTTTTTAGCTGGGAAACCACTCTGAGGCTCGGTTTGTTCATCTATAGAAGAGGGGTGGCAGTTCCTACCTCACAGGTTCTTGTAAGGATTCAGTGACACAAAGTATGCATGTGATGAAGAGTCACAGCTTGAGCCTGAGAGAGCCTGACCCTTCTGCCAGGGAGGCAGAGGAGACCTGTGGGAAGCCTGTTTGTTTCAGGATGGGGGGAAGACTCCTAGCAAATTATTCCTTAATCTAGGGCCGCTTTTGGAATTCAGTCATACCTGAGTGTGTTGGGTAGACTCATGCGATAACCAAGGGGAAGAAAGAAGTAAGGGCGAGGAGCTTGACCCAACCACAGAGCACTGGCAATTCCTTCTTTCACTTATTCAACAGATACTGTGGACCAGGCGCCATGCCAGGTGCTGAGTACAGCAGTGACTAAGGGCAGACAATGTCCTGCTCTCATGGAGCTTATATCTAAGTGAGAGGAGACAGACATTCACGAACTAATGGAATTAAACTGAGCTAAAAGTGGAGGCAGCCAGGGGAGAGTGTTCTAGGCAGAGGAAACAACCTGGGCAAAGGACCCGAGGTGGTATTTTCAGCAAGTGCAAAGAGGCCAACGTGGCGAAGTGGGAAAATCACAGGGGAGAGAGGTGAAACTGTAGATGTTGGCAGGGGCCCAACCATGCAGAGCCTTGGAGGCCTCAGTAACAAGGGTTTCCATATTTATACCGAGAGCAATTTGGAAGCCTATTGTTTGTGGACAGGCATGGGGAGGGGGAGTATCTCTGAAGCTTCTGAAATTGTATGAAAAATACTAATTTCTGAGGAGGGTATCTCTAGCTTTCATCAGATCCGCAGATGGGTTTGTGATCCTAAAATGGCAGGGAATCCTCTTATATGATTCCATTCGTTAAGTTCCTATGATAAACTAGTGGCTGCCATCCCAGAACCTTCTATGAGCTAACCTCTACCCCCCACCTCCAGCTAGTCTTAGTCTTTTCCCATCTTCAACCTGTGCCACACCCAGAAGGAAGCCCTTGGAATTCTCGGCTATGCTCTGCCACTCCACGCCTCACCTTCACCTGTGCTGTCCCTCTGTGCCTCCACTGCCACCTCCCCGTCTGGCTAGCTCCTTCTTGTTCTTCAAAAGTCAGCTAGACGTTGTGCCCTCTGGGAACCTGCCCCGACCCCATCCAGGCAGGTAGGATCACCTCCTTTGTGTCCTTCCACCCTCTCTTCTCTTGGCCAGCTTCTCTCGACACTGTCTTTTCAGATGCCTTCTCTGACGGGAGCTCTGTGAGGGCGGGAGCCAAGTCTTGTTCATTTCAGTGTCCCCAGCACCCAGCACAGGGCACCTGGTCACATGTTTGTGGGAGACAATGCACACAGAAGCAGAGGCTGCAAGATGGGCCTGCGGACACTAGAGGGCACTGTGGCCATTAGAATCCTGCACCAGGCCAACCCAGGAGGCACTCTGGGCCAGGCACACAAATGGAGCCCAGAAAGCATGGAAACTGTTGCTAGGCCCTGCAGTTCCTCAGCTCGGGACCTAACTGACCAGGGCCCCAGTTCCAGCCCCCCAATATACCTTCTGCCCTTTTTCCAGACCAGGCCATTTCTCATGACAGCCCCATCTCACTGAACATACAGCTTTAGTTCTTCACAAATTCAGGTGCCAAACACCTCTCCCACAGCTCTGGCCTGCAACACTCTCCATTTCACCTTGCCCCACCCCACCCCACCTCTCCCCTGGCTAACTTCTACTCATCTTCCAAGTCCCAGCTTAGATGTCGGCTTGGAGAAGCCTCCCTGACCCTCAGGCTGGATTAGGTATACTTCCGCCATGCTCCCAGAGCACCCTATGCTTCCCCTGTAATTGTCTGTTTCCTTGTTTGTTTCCCAGCAAGACAGTGGGCTTCATCAGGGCAAGGCCCATCACTCAATTATTCGCCACCATATCAACTGCATTTAGCAGCATCCGGCACACTGTAGGTACTCAATAAATTGTCCAGGAATTAAAGAATAAATGAACCAATGGATGGATCGATGACTTTAGGCAAGTCACTTTACCTTTCTAGGTTTCAGTTTCCTCACCTGTAAATCACCCCATCTTGGCAGGGTGGCCACAAGGATTAAGGATAATGCCTGTCAAATGCTCTGTAACAGTACCTGATATACAGTAGACATTTTCTGAATTCAAGCAATTATTAGTATTTGGAGCAGTGAAAAAAGCAAAAGGAGTTGAAGGAGACTGCTCTGAGCCTGGGATAATCTCTCCCACTTAGGTTTACCATTTATATATGGAAGATGGCTTTAACAGTAATAATAAAACTGTCATTTTTCATTTAAAAAATAACAACAGTACCTACTACGTGCCGGGCCAGAAACAGGAGGCCCCTGAGGAGGTGGTAGGAAGCCTCTAGTCTCAGCCAGAGGACGCGAGGCCAGGACCAAGGCCAGAGCTGTGGGCATTGCCCCTGCATCTGGAGAACAGTCATTACTGGCACAGCTGGTTCCAAACTCTTTACTCATAGGTGAAAACTTGTCTAAGGGGATCATTAATTCCCTCTGTAATTAATGTAAAAACTGTAGGGTTTGTATTAATGGAAAAGTAAGCTCAAGCGTCAAGCTGATAATATTGATAATCTGTACTTGTAATTATATACTGCAGATAACTATAAATCCAGTCACTGAACTAATAAAATATAAAAATTCCTGAAGCAACCAAGAACTTGGTAGCAGCTGCACCATAAGTAGCATTATACCAGTTGTTCTGAGGCTATGAAAATCATCACAAGCTGGTAGCAATGCTATACATTTGTATTCACGGTACCTTTAAAAGCTGTTTTGGCATCAAATAAGGGGGCATTTTTAGATACACAGCATGTTCTGACACAAAAACATAGTGAGCAAAGGTCATCTTGCTATAAACTACAGAGCTAAACCTTGATGGACAGGCAATCTTACAATCGTGGGTCTCTGAGTAGACTACTCCTCCAGGCTCTGACCTCACTTGGGTGCACATAAAAACTGTTTTCATTGTAGAAGAAATGCCAGGTAGCAAGTATTTTGCCTCTTTACCTTCATCCACTTCTAAGGGAATCGACTCCCACCTACAGGCCCTTACTGCCTTGTGTTGCCACGGGCTGGTCAGAATCACTGCGGTCAGGAGGGGGTGGACCCTAAAACTGGAAGGTCACATAGCTTTCAGGTTGGCGGTCATAATAGGCTGTGTGCAAGCAGAGGAAGCCAGTCCAGAGAGAGGAGTCAGTGAAAAAGGGATGACAGGGACCAGTAAGCTATGAGGGGGAGAGAGAGAGAGAGAGAGAGAGAGAGAGAGAAGACATGGGCCCAGGAGATGCAGAGAATGAGAGAGTAATCTTGGTCCTTGACTTCCTGGTCCCACTTCCAGCTGGTGTGAGGCCTGGCCGTACTTCATTTACTGTTCTTAGATTCTGTGAGATGTAGCCTCACAATAGTCCCCCCCACTCCACCCTTTATTCTCGAGCTAGTTTGAGTGGGCTTCTGTTCCCTGCAACAAAATGTACCCAAATGAAGACAAGTGAAAATTGGGAATATAAGTGCAGGGCTTGCATAAGCAAAATTGCATAAAGAACAGTTACATAGACAGGGGTGAATGCAATTACATGGTATTTGTGTTTGTTCACCCAAAAGCTCCCTCATTTCCTGACACTTGCTACCACGGCCACACATTACAGCCACACACTCACACACGCTGACATTCTGTGACACAGAAACAAATGCAGCAACAACCAGACATGCCTCTTTGCAGACCCCCTGCCATGAAGGGACACACGTCAGCATGCAGTGTCGCCCTGCGCTCTTCACGGCCGCACTGACACGAAGCCGCCGACATGCAGCAGCGCACACCCACAAGCATGATGGCCATGGTGCTGCCCGTGAGGCTCAGGGCAGGAGTTGAGGCTCCACTGGGCTCTGCGCAGCCTCCCTTCCCCAGCTGCCAAGTGACTCATCCCCAGGGCTTCTAATTAAAGCCAGGACAGAGGGGACAGAGGCAAGGGGAGGGGAAGAGAGAGAAGGCAAGTTTATTTTGGTGCCAACCAGGCACTCAGCCAGCTTAGGGGTCACCCACTTCCTGGGGCTGGGCCAAGCGGGGGCAGGAGAACACGGAGAGGAAGGGGAGAGAAGAAGAACCTCTTACCCCTTCTCGCCCCTCTTGAGCTTCCTGGAAAGGTACCTCCTTTGGGAAAATTACCCCGATTCCCCCCCACCTTCCTCCTCCTCCATCCTACTGTCAGAACCCAACTCTGCCCCGTCTACATTCCTGTTCTTACACACTGGCTGTCTACCTCATTACCACACTCCCATTGGGGCTGCCCAGGCTGGTTCAACTGTGCCTGCAGCAACTTCAGACTGGGAGCCCCCCACGGGCAGGGATCCCCATTGCCCGCTTCCGTCACCCCGTGCATGGCCCAAAACAAGCCTGCTATATAGGGAGTGCTCCGTACGTGCTTCTGGATAGTGGCTAACAGATCACAAATCTGATGGTCTGCATGCCTATCTTAATTCTGCCATGGGGTAAATTATTTTAGCTCTGTAAGCCTAAGTTTTCTCATCTGTAAAACGACAAGAACATAAGCCCCATAGGATTAGTGTGAAGATTAAACGAGAATATAGGTAAAGTGCCCAGCACACAACAGCTTTAACGGTCATTCAGTAAGTCCTGCTGCTGCTGTCGATTAGGACGATGAATCACACCCCCACCTCAGGCCTGGGGTATAGCAATTACACAGGGCCAAGTTCCAAACCTGGCTCCACCACATAGTACCTGGGGGACCTCAGACAAGTCACATAAGCTCTCAAAGTATTGTTTCATATGTAAAACGGGGATTCAGGACATGACACCGTAGATTCACTGTAAAGATGAAGCGAGGAGTCCTGTGTGGAGTTCAGCCCTTAGAAGTGGCTTGATAAATTACAGCAGTGATCACCAAGGGACAGCAGGAGGACCTCTGGGGCCAGAGAAGCCCAGGAGAGAGAAAGCCACCAGGGTGGAGTCGGGCAGCCAGGGCAGGCCTCCCAGAGTGGGCAGGACTGGAGTTGGACCCCCCAGAGCCAGAGAGCACTCAGCAGGCAGTAGGTGGCAAAGTTCCAGGCAAAGGGAGTGGTAGGAACAGAGAGTTGGGCGGGGTGCGCAGAGGGCTGAGATGAACAGGAGGAGGCATGGGAGGAAGAGGTGGATGCCGCTGGGGTGGCTCTTGGGACTGGTAGTGTCTTGGACATGTGGATGGGGAGCCACAGAAGGTTCGTGAGGTCTCAGCCATCCCAGATTGCCAGGAGGTCAAAATAAGGAGGGATCTTAGAGATTATCTAATCCAAACTCCTGTCGGACAGATGGGGGCACGGAGGCCCAGAGTGGGAGGCCTCCTCTGGGAACAGAGCCAGCAGTGGCTCCTCCTCCCACTTCTCCTGACTGCAGCGGCTCAGGTTGCCATGGGGACGTCCCTGGCTCTACAGAGTGTCAACGGCTCCCCCACCCTCTCCCTCCTTCCCTAGCAACAGGCCACCTCCTCCGACTCTCACCCTCTCACCCTTGTGTGCCTAGCAACCCCAGCCTCGTCCCCAGAGCACCCTCCCACCTTCCAGCCTGACCCTCACTGTGGCAGCACCTCTAGGCCTGGGCTCTAGCAGGCCCCTCCTGCCCCACTCTGTTTTCAAGTTCTACACTTCTCCACATTTTTCCAGTTTGATTACGCAGTGTATGACAATGGCTTGCGTTAGGGGCGAGTGGAGGACACTACAATTTGTTGAGCCACCTATTTTATGCTAAGCATTGCTTTACTTTAAGTTCTCTTGTCAACCCAGAGAAGTCAAGATTATTGTTTCTATTTCTCCAATGTGGAACTAAGGACCGGAGAAGTTAAGTGACTTTGCAAAGAACACACAGCTAGGAAGCAGGCTCTGTTACTAGCTAGCTTTGTGACCTTGAGCCATGGCCAGTCGCTCTCTGGACCTTGGCTTAAGGTGCCTTTAGGTTAGATCTGTGACAACTTCTCACAGATCTACAGGAAGTCCAAGCACCTTCCTCTGCCCTGCCCCATCACCAGCTGTTCAGCTCTAATTAGATTCCACACTTCCTCTGATACCCCATACTTAGAAGCCCTCAGGCCTGGGCCCTGCCATGGGAGGTTTGCAATCTACCTACTCTGCTCACTCCTTGCTATACAGTTTCCACAAGAGTCCAGGCCTAACCCTTCTCCCCACTGTTTCTTCTACCCTCCTAGCCCTTCCTTCTCCACAAACACATATGCACACATAACATTTATTAGATGAAGAAACTGGGGTTCCAAAGGACAAATTTGTCCAGTCACATGACTAGAAAGCAACTTAGGCAAAAATGAAGCCCTTTGCCTGGATCCAAAATTTCTGCCCTTTCTGTGCCACAGAGCCTAGCCGCTCTCCTCCAACTTTCCCCAGCTCCCCACTGATGACAGAAGGTAGCTGTGACCCAGCCCCAACCAATGTTCTGAACTATAACAGTTGCTCTTTTCCTGCCCAGATCTGTTTTGGCCCCACCAACTGCTCTCTGTCTCTAAATTCACCCCTTGCTTTCTTCTTCCACGTGCTGATTCCACCTCCTGCAATACCTTCCTTATGCAAAGTCTGCACGGCAGCTCTCTATAGCCCTGCTCGCACACTGCCTGCTCTAGGAAGCTCTCCCTGATCCCTAACTGGAGTGAACTCAAGAATCTACAAGTGGTCCCAAGAGCATCCTCAAAGGGCCCCATCCAGCCCTGGTTCCATGTTAAAGGGTCTTCCCGCCATGGTGGAAACATCTTGCTCCACACATGCCACACTTTAGGCCATTCCCACAGCCTGACTTTGTCCCTCGCTTCCCCGACTGCTGAGTCCTAGGGCCCCTATAGCCTCTTTGACTATGGGCCCAAGATGGATGGCAGGAAACGTGTCTGAGTAAAACAAATGCTGGCTTTGGAACCAGACAGCCCAAGGCACTGACTCTGTCGGAACCTCATTTTCCTCAGCTGTAAATCAGGGATCGTAATCCCTGTCTAACAGGGCTGTTGTGAGCATTAAATAAGATCATATTCAGAATTCTTAGTAGGAACCAAGATGATTGCTATAATTTCTAATATTAGGATGAGGATGAGGATGATTATTATTATCTGCCAAGCTGTGGAGAGCTCCCACGGTGACGGTGTGGGCAGGGCTCTGGGATTGGTGCCAGGCAGACCTGGGTTTGAATCTTGGCTCTGCCACATATTAGTTCCCTGGCTATAGGCAAAACCCCTAACCACCCTAAGCCTCAGTTTCCTCAACTGTAAAACAACGATGATAAAGCCGGCCCAGGTTCTACCTACGGTGTCGCCGGGAGGATCAAACAAAAGAAAGTCCCTGAAAACTTCTGGAAGTTGTAAAAGGCCCAATGTATGTCATCATATGACTTATGATTATGATCATTCTTAAATTCCCTGAGCTCCTAGGAACTCCCCTGCAGGGCAGGGCTGAGAATTAGAGACACCTTCCATCTTGCTCCTCAACAAGTCGCAGGCACAATATTGGGGGTGCCTGGTAGGAGCCCCGTGCTTGGGGTCAGCCCAGGTTGCCTTTCTCTAAACCCTCCGTGGCACAGTGAGATTCATGTTCTTTGTTAGACGGGGTGCCTTCGTAAGTGCTAGGACAAGCTGTGCCTGTGACATGTTCCTTGGCTGCATGTTGGGACTAATTATTTCTCATCACATCCCCCTTGCCTGGACACTAGGACTGACTGTGTCCATCACATTCTCCCTGCTTGAATGCTGGCCTCAGCGTGCATCCATCCCACAGCCGAAATCTTGGCTCTGGGCATCAGTGTGTTCATCTCAGACTCCCTGCCTGGGATGCTAGGACAGAGTGTGTCTCATCAGACACTTTTGTCTGCATGCTGGCATCCTCTGCCCACAGCCCATAGCCACTGCCTGGATGACAAGACCAGGGCTGCTGCATGTTTGGGCAAGCTGTGCCCTGCACAAGGGGTCACAGCCAAGAAGACATGAATAGGGGCTGATACCCAATCCATGCTATGCTCACCACACCAGGAATCCTGGTGAAGGGCCACAATAGCCCAGAGGAAAGGAAGCATTTTTTCTAAATGAGCCACTCAAAAGGACGCCCTTGAAAGGGGCATCTTATTCTATCTTTTACAAAGGTGCCATATAATGCTAGTGGCAGCCCTGGCTGGGACGGACTGTACCCATCTGTGCCTCTGCTGTCTGGGCCCGTCTCATCTCAGAGGCCCATCCCATAGCCCCAACCTGGATGATAAGGCTGACTGGGCCCTATCCTGGCCGCCCCTCCATCATTCCCATCTAATCCCTACACTTGACACTTCTGCCTTCATGAAACTATTTTTTTTTTTTTTGACACAGAGTCTCACTCTGTTGCCCGGAGTAGAGTGCCGTGGCGTCAGCCTAGCTCACAGCAACCTCAAACCCCTGGGCTCGAGCAATCTTACTGCCTCAGCCTCCCGAGTAGCTGGGACTACAGACATGTGCCGCCATGCCTAGCTAATTTTTTCTATATAGATTTTTAGTTGTCCAAATAATTTCTTTCTATTTTTAGTAGAGATGGGGTCTCGCTCTTGCTCAGGCTGGTCTTGAACTCCTGACCTTGAGAGATCCACCCGCCTCGGCCTCCCGGAGTGCTAGGATTACAGGTGTGAGCCACTGCGCCCGGCCCTTCATGAAGCTTTTGATAGGGTTAGGCATTGAAAATGCACAAAGAGCCCTTGTCTCTACTCCAGTTTTACTCCTGCCTCCCCAAGTGGCAAATGGATCATGCCTTTAAAACTGACTGAAGCTTGTAAACTTTTTTTACCAAGCACACACAAAAAAATCTTACTTTCATTGTTACGTATATTTCTAATGTCTAGAATGTGTTGCATTCGAAGTCCATCCAAATCTCACTACTCAGGGCTGGCATGGTTCAGGATGGAATGTGATTGCTAGGCCAGAGAAGCCCAGCATCTATTGTACCCTCTTCTCCTGGGAGGACAAGATGGAAAAGGTCCCGGGTCCAGAGCTGACCTCTCTAGAGATCGGCTTTCACATCTGGGCAGCTCCTATGCAACCCTGTGGTATTTGGCCAAGCCCCCAAGTCAGCTAGGGTCTGAAAGACTAAGAACAGTCTTCAACCCCCCACACACACACCTGCCACAGCCCCCGTCCTCCCAGCCCACTCCTTACCCACTCCTAATACCAACAGGAAAAAACCCTGAGTTGGCCCCTAACCCTGCCCATGGATCCCAAAGTGACAAACCAGAGGCCCCCATCCCAGGCCCTGCCCCATCTCCCAACTACTATTAAAGAAAGGAGGTACTGACCTGACTGTTCTGGAATTCTCACCATCAGATCTGAAAGGGAAACAGAGAAAAAACAACAACACAGTCAGCATATGCTCTCTACTCTTCTGCTCCCTCTGCCCTATGCAGTGGCCTTGAGGGCCTTGAGCCCTAATGCACGTCATGAAAACAAGGGGAAGGGTAA
Organism: Avahi laniger; assembly: GCA_963575035.1. Lineage (NCBI taxonomy): Eukaryota > Metazoa > Chordata > Mammalia > Primates > Indriidae > Avahi > Avahi laniger. The sequence continues at coordinate 28,035 of CAUYSK010009776.1, forward strand.
TTTCATGCAGAGGGAATGGCAAGTGCAAAGGTTGTGAGAGGGGAAAGCGCCTGGCCAGTTGGAGAAATGGGGAAGAAGACAGGGTGGCTGCCGTGCAGTGAGCAGGGGGAGAGCAGAGAGAGGCGAGGTCAGAGGGGTACCAGGAACCAATCACGTGGGGCCTAATGGGTCATGGCAGAGTGGGGCTTCCCTCTGAGTGGCCTGAGAAGCAGCCTGCAGTCACGGCAGGGGCAAAGCCTGAGCTTTAAGCACAGAAAGACCTGGGCTCAAATTATCGGCTCTGCCACTTAGCAGCCCCGTGACCTGGGCAGGTCGCTTCAACCCTGAGTCTGAGGCTCAATCTCCCCATTTATAACATGAGGCCAATCCTCACAGTGATGTTGGGATGATTAAGCCCTTTGGAACCCAGTAGACAAATACCAGGTATTATTAACACCATAGAAGAGGCTTTGCCAATTGCCTGGTCCAACCTGCTTATTTTCCAGATGAAGAGAATGAGGCTGAGAGGGTAAATGAGTCAGCTGCCAGGCTCCTTTCTACTACACTGGTTGCCTTTCTCATTGTGAGGCCCCTCAGAGGCCAAGAAAGAGCGAGAGAAGAGAATGGAGTAGGGGACAGCTCTGAGGGAACAGTTAAATCTGAACCACGTCCCTCCTCCCTCCCTGCCACCTACTCCTCCCAAGAGCTTGAGAGGAGTGTGCAAGCACACGCGTGTGTGTACCCGTGCGTGCGTGTGCACGTGTGCAGGGGAGAGGGAAGGTTAGGACAGTGGAGCAGCCGTCCACTGGGGGCAGGGAAGGGGAGGAAGGAGGACCAGGGAACTTGGAAGTGTTTGTCTTCCTCCCTCTTCACCCCAGGCCTCCTGCCCTCTCTCATGTTGGGCTGCAAAGAAGATAAAGATGAACACGTCCCAGGCTCTGTCCTCAGCTGAGAGGGCCAAGACATGACTTTAGTGAGGAGAGCGTCCATCTACGTTGAGTGCCAAATGACAGAGGGACACACAGGGAGGGGAGGTGGGCCTCGTAGGAAGTAGGGCGGGCAGGCAGGTAATCAGGGTGTTGGAGCTCAGCACTCCAGTTCCACTACTTACTGGCCATGTAATCCTGTGGAAGGCACCCCACTGTGTCGAGCCTCAGTGTTTTCATTGCAAAATGGTGCATGGGAGTGGGCAATGGCAAGAATCCCTTCCTCTACATGGTGGCTGTGAGGCTTGGTCTAGCACACTGCCTGGCACATGCTACATGCTCAGCTGATGACAGTGGTACCAACTTTTAGCCTTCTCAGCTCCCCGAAGGAACAGAGGACCAGGGCCACAGAGCACCTTATCACATTTATTAAAACTTCCCATCTCCCTCTGCAGCAACAAGATTGCTTCTGAGGCCCAGCCCAATTGTTCTCATGTACTAGATCTGAGGGGCCTGGACTTTAATGACTCCCCAGCTGCCTACAGAACTGCGGCCAAGCCCCCCAGCCTGTCTCTCTAACACCCACCCTCTGCCCTAGGCAGTCTGGTTTCCTCATGACTCACCTACCCCCAAACCCAGCACACATTTATTATCTACTGTATACCGGAGCCTGATCTGGGAATACAACCCCTCAAGGAGTTCATGGACTAGCAACCTGCCCCAATCTACTTTAGGATTTAAATAACATATATAATCACCTCCACCATCATTGTGAATAATCATTGAGCACGTGCTATGTACCAGACATGGTGTTAGGCTCTTTTCGTACATTATCTCCGTTGATCCTGCGAAGTGGGGGTTATTCATCCAATGTGAAAATGATGAAACTGAAACTCAGAGAGGTTGCAATGACATACCCAAGGTGACACAAGCAGGGGAGCTTAGAGTGAATCCCAACGCTTGTGTTCTTACTACCACACTCCACTGTACCAGAAGCTCAGTGCTCGGCACACACACACAGTTAGGGTGAGTTCCCCCATCTTCATTCCCCAATATCAAGCCAGAGAGGTACTGATAGACGCTTCCTCTCCAGTGCTCTTTCTTCTGAGAGACTACAAGAGATGTACTTCTGCTCGAAAAGTATTTCTATATGATGTTACAGTTCTCAAGATGGCAGCAAAGCAGAGCAAAAGAGCTCCAAGTCAATTGTAGAGTGAATTAGCCAATTCTCCTCACTGCAGACTGATTCTTAGTTTGAAGGTACACAGCATCATATGACCCTCGATGTGGGGGTGCAGCTCACCTCAGAGGTCTATCACCCTTTCTGTAGTTAACGTATTATTAATTATATATAGTCAACAATTATTACCAGCGCTGCGCTGTTCACCTCACCTCTTCCTTTCTCATGCCCTGCCCAATGTTCGATCTGCCCCCCACTTCATGAAGCTGGGTCACCACTCTTTTGGGAGGTAGTAGAGACTGGTAGAAAGAATGCTGGGTTCTGTTATGGCTCATTCCCTAACTGGCAGGGTAAACTTGGACAAGTCACTTCCCTCTGGACCTTGGTTCTTCACCTGTAAAATGATGGGCTATGTTAGTTGAGTTCCAAGGAATCTTCAGGCCTTAAAATATTTCATTCCTTCAGAACCCTAAAGTTTTTCTTTTATCTAGATCCTGCTATCTACATGGGGAAGCAAAGACCCAGAGACCAGACCCCACTTTGTCAATCCATGTCAGTAGAGATGGATTCTCCTGCTACTCCCTCTCTTAATGAAAGGCCACATAGGACCCCAGGATTCTCAAAAGGCTTGGACATGCCAATGCCCATCCACAGCAGTGACGCTCAATAACCAGTAATGTATTGAAGCCTATGAATATAGTGACCATATTTTCTGAACCAAAAACTTGAGCATGTAATCTGACCAAGGATTTTGATGCTGCTGCTTCCAGATATAAGGGGCAATCTGGAAAATGGGAGGATAAATAGCAAAATATCAAAAGTTCCTGAATCTTTTGGGGACTTATGGGGATAATAGAGCAGAATGAATGAAAAGAACGGAGGCCCTAGAGTCACCTTGTTGGAGTTTCTGTCCTTGCCTCCTCACTGAATTCCCTGCCTCTTGTTTGGGTCCTCCAAGCTATCTATAAGCAGTAACTGGGGGAATATGGTGCCTCTCCCCAAGAACCTGGAATTAGATAAACAAGGTTGGCCTCTGAAAGCTAAACTAATTAAACAAACACAAATGCACTGGAAATAAGATGTACAGAGTCACCTGAATGAGAGAGACTAGTCCTCCAGCCAGGATTTCAGTAACGTGTCTAAACGATCGTGTGTCCAACAGAATCCAGGAGGTTGGACACCAGTGGAAGTAGATTTTTTAAAAATGAGACTTGAAGGGGCAATTGTGAACAGGGCTCCTCCCAGGAGTGTCCTAAGGAAAAACAGGCAGGTACTCTGGTCCAAGAATCATGCGGGTCTCTCCAAAAGCCGAGAGCCAGCCCTGGGGCAGCCAGGCAACTTTTCTCTGTAACATCACCTTGTTTGACTGCAAGTGTCTTCAATGGACAACTCCTTTCTCACATTGACCGCTACAGGAATGTTCTAAAGCACAAATCAGTTGATGTGGTTCTCCTGCTTTGAATGTTCTACAATTTCCCCACTGACCTCCCTACTGATCAAGCCCAACCTCTCCAAAGCTCTAAATCTCACTCCTCCTTCCACCTGCCTTTTGAGCACATCTGTTGGTTGCTACCTCTGGAACACACTTTCCCCTCTTTATGTTTTTTAAATGATTTTTAATTTTATTAAAGCAATACAAGAACATGGTTTAAAAAGTCAAATTGTAAAAGGATCTTAACAAAAACAATGGTTTCCTTTCAACTCTTTTAGTTACCTTTTTCTGAGTTGATGGTCTTATTTTTTAGGTATATGTTCACATGGCTGATCCATTTTTGACATTGTCTTTTGTGTCCTTTTTTAATATTATTTTTTACCAATCCTACATGTCTATAGATTTTTCAAGTCACATTGTACTGCAAGGATTGCTAAAAACAAAAAACAGGCCGGGTGCAGTGGCTCATTCCTGTAATCCTTAGCACTCTGGGAGGCCGAGGCAGGAGGATCGTTTGAGCTCAGGAGTTCGAGACCAGCCTGAGCAAGAGTGAGACCCCATCTCTACTAAAATTAGGAAGAAATTAGCTGGACAACTAAAAATATGTAGAAAAAATTAGCCGGGCATGGTGGTGCGTGCCTGTAGTCCCAGCTGCTCGGGAGGCTGAGGCAGGAGGATTGCTTGAGCCCAGGAGTTGGAGGTTGCTGTCAGTTAGGCTGATGCCACGGCACTCTAGCCCGGGCAACAGAGCCAGACTCTGTCTCAAAAAAATTTTAAAAACCCTAAAAAACAAAAACAAACAAAAAAAACCAAATTCCCTGCTTTACTCCTCCTTGTTCTCAGCTCCCAGTTTCAAAGGCAACTCCTGTTCAACTCTTTGAACTGCTTTTTCAGTATTTTCCTCCTCACTTCTAAAGAACACATGCATCCTTCTGTTTCTTGATTTGTTTTTTTACTTTTATATGTTATGTCTTGAATTCCTACTACACAGTAAGAGAATACAGCTCTCTTACACACACTGCTACCACCACATACGTCTTTAAACGCTGTTTTACACGCATGACTGTGTGTTGACTACTTCCAGGCACTCCAGTGTCCTGCAGGTACACACATACCCTCCTCTCATTCCAGCATTAGAGTTATACTGCAAAGTTTGGGTTAAATCAACATTGGTGATAAATCAACATTATTATGACTGCATGGATACTAATAATGGATAAATCATATCATATACTATGATTACAACCTCCTTTCCCATACAACTTTTGATTTTCTCCAGTATCGATTACTGTCCATGAATTTTTTATTGGCTTAGTTTTCTTCATACAAATGATTGATTGTCCCCAAACTGTCAGAAATGCAATTCTCTCAATATGTTTTCACACATCAGGTAATCCATCGGATTATTTTTTTTTCCTTAGAAACATCCGTCCTCCTGCTACAATCTAGACTGGTCGCTCTCCAAGTCTGCCCAGGTATTGCTCTGTGACCTCTCTTCTCCATTACCTGGGGATTCCCTTCACCTCTGTTCTGTGTTGGGTGTACTGTTTCCTAGATTCCATGGCTTTTTTTCTGAGTTTCTGTCTGCATTTTGCTGAAGCACATTTTCCAGTGCTTTCTGAGAAAGGAGGCATAGGACATAAAACCTTTAGACCTTACATGTCTGAAAATATCGTTTTTATACCCTCACTCTTTTTTGTTTGTTCATTTTTGGTTTTTTTGGACTTTCCAGTTTCTAGAACTGAATACTCTCATTTTTGATTGATAATTCAGCTGAGTATAGGCCTCTAGGTTGGAAATCCTTTGCCCTCAGAATATTGACAGCACTGCTCCATCATCTCCTAGCTTCCGGCGTTGCTGTTGAGAAGTCCAATGCCATTCCTTTTCTCGATCCTTTGTATATGATGTGTTTTCTCCAGAAGCTCTTAGGATCTTCTCTTTAATCCCTAGTATTCTGAAATGTCACAATGGCATATCTTGGAGTGGGCCTTTTTACCATTTTGCTTGCTGGGTACTCAGCGGGAGTTTTCATTCCTTCAGTTCTAAGAAATATTCTTACATTATGTCTTTGAGAATTTCCTTCCTGCTGTTTGCTCCATTCTCTATTTCTGGAACCCCTATTGTTAGATGTCAGAGTTCCTCAACTGATCCTCCAATTTTCTCTCTCTCTTCTGTTGTCACTCTTCTTGTCTTGTTATTTTGCTTCCTAGGATATCTCCTCATCTTTTATTTTCCAATCCTTCTGCTGAAATTTTTATTTTGGCTCTCACTATTTTTAATTTCCCAGGTTTCTTCTCCTTCCTTCATTACCTCTGTTCCTTCCAAATTCCTTTTTTATGTTTCTTTATTTGTTTGCTTTTTCAGTCTGCCTTCCAGGGTCCTTGGCTGGAGATCCTTGGCCATTGGTTTCCATGACTCTACCAAGCTGCTTGGAAGCTCTGTGTGTACTTGGAGCTTGCCAGGTGGTGGGCTTCATCAATATCAAGTTATTGGGCTGAAAGCCTGTTCTTTTGTTGGAAGACTCCCAAATGTTGTGTTTTGGAGGCCTTTTTTTCTGGGGCCTTTCAGTTTCCCCAGAGAGGAATCCTTTGATCTGTTGTGTACACCTGACTTTGGTGTCCTGGAAGTGGGGGAGTGGAAGGAGGCTGGAGTCTCACCGTTTTAGGTGGAAGGAGGCTGGAGTCCCACTGTTTTAGGTGACAGGGGGCTGGAGTCCCACTGTTTTAGGTTGCAGATCCCTTTACCCACAGCTTTGTTTCACCCCATGCTCCACTGTGCTTGGTGTCCTCAAGTCCAAAGCCTCTTAACTTCAATTTCTCCAAAGAATCGACCTCCATCTGTAGGGATGGGGCAGGGAGTCAGGGGTAAGGGAAGTCACTGACTGGATGGCGTTGGGAAAGGGCCAAGAGGAAAAGACTCTCAACATGCCCCTGTTTTCAGATCCATACCTCTCCCTGCCTTCTGAGGTCCACAGTACCTCTGAATCCTGAGTATTGCCCGGATTCTCTAAGTGGAATAGTTTACTTCTGGCCAGCATCCCAGAACTTATGTGTTTCTACCTTTTTTATTCCTTTGTTCATATTTTAGTGGGATTTGGGAAAACAACAGAGAGAAATAAGTTTATTCAACTCATTGTGTTAATAGGAAGCACCCCTTCTTATTCCGGCCAACTCCTTTTCATTCTCCATGATTCATCCAGGCTCCACCTCCTCCAGGAAGCTCATCTTCATTTCCCTGGGCCAGGTTAGGCCCTTCTCTTGCCTCCATTGCAGCCCTGATCAGATTGTTGTCGAATTGCCCATTTCCATGCCTGACTCTCCTAACAGACTAAGCTCCTGGCAGTCTGGGGCTGTGTCTCATTCCTGCCTGGACCCCCCAGCTCTCAGGGTCTGTTTTCCAGAGATACAGAGTAAATATGTGGTGACAGAATGAATAAACAAATGAATGACTACAAGCATGAATCAGAATCAGACCCAGCCAGAGGGAACCCATCTAGAAAGGGAAATTAGCTGAATACAATTGCTCCTACATAAGATCAGTTCCCTAAAAGCTGTAAGTTCCCTTAAAGCTGCATGTGCAAGGGTGCCCATTGCAGCATGATTTAAACCAATGAAAAAATGGGCCCAGATTCTACACCCTACATTCAGAGGATGGCTAGCTCCATCATGGTACGTCAGCTGCCACTAAAAATGATGGTTATGAAGAATATGAATTACATGGGAGAATGCTCAAATAAAAAAAGCAAGAAAAAATTGCATGTGTAAAATCATTTCGACAACATGAAAAGAATGCAGAGAACAAGGGAAATACACCAAATGCTGCGAGTGGCTGCCTCTGTGTGTTATGTGTGATGTTTCTCCCCTCTACTTTTCCAAGTTTTTCTAAATTTTCTAATGAAAGAATGCATTAAACATATATTTTTTAAAAAGCTACTAAGAAATTACAAGTATCCTAAGAGTGCCATGAACAAGATACTGTGAAGGGGGCCCTAAGAATCTGTATGCATATCCAGTGGGACTTGCTGGGAAGGCTCCATTCTCCACTGGCCAGATACCCCAAAGGTCCATGGAACACACCCTGACCCCTTCACTGCAAAGTAGGACCTAGCTCAGGAAGCCAAAGATGGAGGATTTTGGAGCCCAGCCTATCAAAAATCACAATATCATGGGCTGTACTAGGAAACAGAAGCCCCTACACTGGGCCCCACACTTTAGGGGCCCCTCCCCATGAGGCAAAGGGTCTGTGGGGCCAAGGAGCCATGCCCATCATGCTCTTTGGCCCTATCCCCTCTAGACTACACTCCAGGTACCCAGGACCCCAGAATTTCTTGTCCAGATTTCTTGAGCTTACTTTCAAGAATTGCATGGTCCTATGATCAAGGTCCATCTGCTAGGCCCAAGGGGTGCCCAAAGGGGAAGGGGAGATAGACAGGGCTTGGAGAATTAGGCTGGGGTATCTGTACAATCTTAAGGTTCCATATGAACCATAGGTGGGAAGAGAGGAGGAGGGGGCCAAGGGCTTCAATTGGTACCTTGCCTGGGCCCTGAAAATGTAGAGGCAGGCAAGTCTACAGATCCTTAGGCAGGGTTTGTAGAAGGGCCTAGTCTTGACAAATCTGCATTCAAATCCATTCATTTGCTGGGCAACCATGGATGAGTTCATTCCCCTCTCTGAACTCAGTTTCTCCAACTATAAAATAGGCATAATAATTCTGATGCCAGAGAATTGTGGTGATGGTTTGTAGGATGACAAAGTAGCTATGAGCACAGGCTTTGTGTCAGCCAGGCCTGGGTTTGAATCCCAGTTCTGCCCCTCCTAGCTATATGATTTACATCTTTAAGGTTCAGTTTCCTCACCAATATAATGGAGATAATAACAGCACTAAAATGATAAGGTGGTTGGGAGGATTATGGTTATAAAGAATATGTGATAACACTGGAAAATACTTAAATGAGAAAAGACTGCTAATAATGGCTGTGCCAATATTGGCTGTGGTTGAGTTGACTGGGCCTTCTGTAAGCCCCATCTCCCGCTCAGCTTTATTTTTCCCTATAATACTTACCACAATTAGACATATTATGCATCTTTGTGTTTATTTGTTTCTTTTCTGTCCCCACCCCAGGCGAACACACACTAGAATGTCAGCTCCATGGGGCAGAGGATTTGTCTGTTTTGTTCACTGTTTTCAAGTGCCCGGAACAGTGTGAGGTACACAGAAGGTGTTCTGCAGAAGTCAAGTAGTTATCTGCCACGTAGACGTTCTGGCTGCCACAGGAACAGCCAGCATAAAGGTGCGGAAGCATCAAGAAGCCGAATATGCTTAGGGAACTCTTGAGTGCAGGGTTAGGAAGGGAACGGAGGCATGAGTGGGACTGTACTCTTACCTAGAGGAGCATGCAAGAGCTTCCCTACACCGCGAGTGGCACGAAAACTTACTCGTGATAGCCAGGAAGTGGAAAAGCACTAGGAGGAGGTAAAGATGCCTCCCAAATTCAAGTGCCACCTCAATCATTACAATGTGAAAAGTGAAAGTAAAAACCTTTTGAAAGATTTTTCGGGTGGAGAGGAGGACTCCTTTTCAAGTGGCCCATCTGAGCCAAGTATCAGACTAGAAATGACAGAAAGAGTATAGAAGACAAGTGGATGAGGTAATGGTGACAGGCAAGAAAATCCCATGAAGATTGTTAAAAGAGAAGAACAAGCTAGATGAACCATAGGACAAATCAGAAAGCTCACTGCACAGTAGAACTGCTTTCAGCAATGGAGCCGAACAATATTGAAGGCAAAGATGGCAGCGAGGATGCAGAACAAAGGCCATGATAGTTTTGGCTGCTGGCTACCCTTTTGCCGGTGATTATTCTTCCTATCATCCTTGTTTACCACAACTCACTGAACAAGCTCTGGGATGATAAGGATGATGATGATGATGATGACAAAGACTTCTGTGTAGTTCAAATGAAATATTTGTCTATGACTTTTAGAATGTCTTTTTCAGGAAATAAAGAGGCAAGTATCAGTTCACATTTATATTTTGAAGAGAAGAAAGAGAGGCAGACTACAACCAAGAGATCCTTGAACGGCAGGCAGCAGAGTGGGAACTTCAACCTGTAATTGCTGGGGAGCCCCTGGGAGGCTTGACCTAAGGAGTGACGAGGTCAAATGCTGCCTCCTTAGTGAATGCCTTCCTTAACCTCATGCTCCTTTCAAACATAAACAAATATTATATATTATATAATCATAATAAAGATAATAAGCAGGCTTTATTTGGTCCTTAGTGTATTCCACCTTATAATAACACAAATAATCATGAAGTTACGATCTAGTATGTACCTACAATGGTCCAGGACTTGTGTTATCTTTGTAACACAAAGATAACTGTATAGATCCGGACTATATAACTAACTATATAGTCCCTGTATAGATCTGGAACCTGAAGCTCACAGGAGCAACGTGATTTACCCAGAGTCACACAGCTAATTAGCGGAGCCAAGATTCAAATCCTGGTTTGTCTGATTCCAAAACCAATGCTTTTAACTGCTACAGCTGCTGCTCCTTTCTGTCATCCCAGGGCCAAGTGGCACTTCATCTCCTACTCGAGCCTGTGGGCTTGGCCTCTCCACCTCACCTGTCTCCTGTCTCTCCTCCACACGGTACAGCCCAAGCCCCCACCCCACCCCCGCCGGCCCCATGAACATTCAGGTAGTGCTTCTAGAAGAAACGATCATTCAAGGATGGCAAGGAAAGGGGAGCACCCAAAAAAGAAGGTGGGGTTAGACACAGGTATTGCAGCCCAGATCATCAGCTTGGCACTATGATGAGAGAGAGAGAGAGAGAGAGAGAGAGAGAGAGAGAGAAAGCAAAAGAAAATGGAAAAATCTGGCTCTCCAGCTTTCCCTTCTTTCTTCCCTCTGCTGGAGGCAGAGGACAGAGGTTCAGCCATGATGGGAAAGAGAGTGGGTGGAAGCGTTCACAGCTAGCGCAGCCTGCTGTTGCAGAAGCCTCAGCTCAGCCTTCAAGCCCCCTCCCGTGTGCTTGGGGCCTGTCTCTGGCCCACCTGCTCCCACCGCCTGGGCAAAGAGGCCGGGCTGCTCTCCAAGCACCCAGCCAATCCTGGCAAAGCCCCGCTCACAGCAGGCCAAGGGCCTCTCGAGTCACAGAGAGGGCACCCGGAGAGGTGGAGGGGCTAGCCTGGGGGCCCAGAAGGAGGCGGCGGCAGGGCTGGAGTCGGAACCCAGGTGTCCAGTTTCTCAGCTGAGGGCTCGCTTGACTCCATGGTCTAGGTGGCAGAGGTTGAGGAAAGGGCGCTCCGGAGGCTGCTAGAGGAATGCTCATGACAGGGCCTGGGGCCAGAGGCGACAGAGGCCAAAATAAGGTCATCCAGGCTTGGCTAGCTGAGGGTTTACTAATAATTTCCAGTTTCGATCCGGATTGAGAAAACAAAACAACCGTTTTTAAAAGTAGCTTTCACCTTAGTTTGTACCTTAAGAGCATAAATGTTTATCTCCTGTCCCAAGGCCCCACCAAAATGAAAGGGAAGGAATAAAATAAGGAACTCATAACAGGAAAAAGGATGGCAGACGGTAATATCAGTGGGTGAGAGATTTCAAGAAATTTCTGGAAGCAAAAAAACAAAGAGAAGAATGTTGGCAGTTGAGGGAGATCTACATCACTTAGGGGGTTACAGCTGAGCAGGGCACCAGTCGGGCCAGCAGAGGCTTAGACAGACTCCAGACTTGGAGATGCAGCCACAAGGGAGGGCTGGAGGAATCAGGGGCTGAATACAGGGGGATAACCTGAAGGTAAGTATATGAAATCCTTCCCTGCACCCCCAGCCTCCGGATCCAGAACACAGGCTGCCTGGCATTCACCCCTAGGCAAAATATAAGAGGCTGCTTGTTAAAGAAATTAAACTATCTAGGATCAATTAGGGTACCTAGTGGCATGTTGGTGCCCCCCAAATAAAGTGCTTTCTCTTCTGGCATTTGGAGGGGCACCCATTATAACAACCTGTTCCCTGCTGGCTCACCAAAATAAAACCAGCAAGTGGACAAGCAAGTCAGGATACACAGACATCTCAGTCAGACTTTCTATTAACTCATTCATATACTACAGCATAGACAATATGAGAGAAAAGGTAAGCGGCCTAGGGGATCAACCCAAGAAGTTCAACATGCAACTAACAGACATTTCCGAAAGAGAAAACAGAGAAAACGAAGGGAAGGACATTATCAAAGAAAGAATGTAAGAAGAGACACAGTCCCTCAAACTGAAAGGGATCCCTGAGTACCAGGTAAGGTGAATGAAAAATAGACCTTGATCTGAGTGCTGGTTACATAGGTGTTTGGTTTGTAAAAATTGACCATATCATATGTGATAGAGTCATATTATTTTTGATATGAACACTTTTCTGTATTCACATTATATTTCAGCATGAAGTTTTAAAAAAATCTCCTAAAAAAACCTCCAAGGAAAATGATATCCCCAGAAGATGTGCTATGATTTATCCTATGGTTTCAAGAAACCCCACAAACAGTAAGAAAGTAAATAAGTAAGTAAATTAAATAAATAAATAAAAGCAGAAGGAAAAGGAAAGAACTCCTGGTCCAAATATAAAACAAAGTAATAGGTGGTATAGTTTTGAGCAATTGGGAGAGCATAAAGGAAAATTTACTTGACTTTGATGCTAGGAACATTCTCCTGGGAGTACAGAGGTTGTGACACTGGAACTGTGGGAAATGAGGTGCAATTATAGTACACTATTTGGCCCTGTAATGAATAACAGTGACACAGTCATAATCACATAAACTCAGTGTATTAGCAGCCAAATTTTATAATCAATCTCTCTAGATAAAGCGCTGAAGACCTAATTATTTCTACAGAACAGAATGTGAATGTAATCAACCTTGCTGGACACATGAGTACAGAACACAGAGACCGGGAGAATGAGGAGAGAAGGAGGGAAGAATGGGCACTAATAACTGTGTCTTCCATCGTGACTGGTCAAGAGATGCTGTGGAAAATTGATGGAATAAGAAATCACAGTTTAAAATAGTATTTAATAAAGTTACCAAGGTAATTAATAGAGCAGACCAAATGGTAATAAAAAACTATCAAAATCTGGGAGAAGAGAGAAAGAGTTAGTTGTTATAAATAAGCTAAATTATTTTGTCATAGGAAGAAGAAGTCAAGAGATAATGTTTAAGTAGTTGATAAATGAAGATATAATTGTTGAAATATGTTATTTAGAGATAGGAAGTTACCACCAGAAAAACTGAATGATAAAAGTGGTTGTCTCTGGGGCGTGGGATGTGGGGTCTGGGAGACTTTGGCTTTTTACTACACCAGTCCTTGCATACCTTTTATCTTTTAAAAATTGTATATATGTATTATTTTGATTTAATTTCTCAAAACAAGTCCCTTCTTTCTTTGGACCTCTATCTCCCACATTATACATACAAAATGGAGAGGCTGATGATTCTGGGTGACATGAGGTCCTGTTCTCTAATCTACCCTTCTTTCAAAAGCAGGAGCAAGAGAGGTAGGATGAAGGGCTAGCCCCTCCTCACTAAACCCTTGGCTCCCCACAGCCATTCACAGATACTTTCTCAGCTGCCCCAGCCTGCACCACCCTCTGGTCCTTCTTGAATCTCACCAACACCAGTCCAGCCTCTCCAGCCTTTCATTGATTCAACTATTTACACCCATTAGTTATTTATACCTGCCTGAGTCACAAAGGACTTCAGGCTGCTTACTCCAAGAACACAGAATAGAAATTGAACTTGAAAATAAGAACTCAGAAAAAGAGATCAACAAAGATGCCAGAGATGTACTTCAAATTAACTGGTGGCTGAGACAAAAAGGAAGATACAATGAACCATGATAGCCTCATATTTGGAAGGAGGGAATATATCAGTTTCTGGAGTTATATTCAGTGCAAAGCTTTGCCTAGCACTGAATTCTTCAAGTCATTGTCCATGGGAGGTTTCATGAAAGAGAAGAAAAACGACTGTTTATTGAGCATCTATAAGTATCAGGGAATGCCATTCAAACTATCTTGGTTACTTTCGAGAGATAAGCATTGTTATCCCATTTTGCAGATGAGGAAACTAAAGCTCAGAAAAGGTAAAATGACCTAGCTGAGATTATCCCACGGGTTGGGGCAGAGCCTAGACTCAAACTCAGGTCTGTCTGTCTCCAAAGCTCATTCTTTGCATATCATACCATGGGGCCTCAAAACAGAGACACCCAGGCCAGAGATGCCCTGCTCAAGGCAATGGGGATGTAGTAATGACAGCCACAGGCCCACTCTCTTCCATGAAAACAGACAAGGGGGTGACATGCCTGGCTGTCAGGCTAGAAAATGCCTCTCAGCTGCCTCTGTTATAGTAAATGGGGCATGTAAGGCAGAAAGCAGCAGACAGAAGGCTGGGCCTGGGCTGAGTGGAGAAAGAGAACCCTGGGTTCACTCCCCAGCTATGAATCTAGCAGATTTGATTTCAGAGGGACTGGAACAGAGCAGCGGGTCTGTCTGCCATTGAAGCAAGAGCCCTTTAGGCGATGTCTCTTCTTCATCACTTCCTGCCCCAAAACTCACCTAGCCTCCTTTTGAGCCCTGGTTTTCTCATCTGTAGGACATAAAAAATAATAATCCCTACAACCTTCACAGGATTTCGAGGCAGGAATTAGCACATTTAAGGAAGGATGCTTTGAACACTGGCATTTAATACTAGAGTGACTCTTCTAATCAGAGCTCTCTCTTCTGCTCACACCTTGAGTGACCTCATACAAGTCCTTTCTCTCTCTGAACCTTGGTATCCTCATCTGTAAAATGAACACATTCAGTTGGATGATTTTTCAGGGTCCTTCCAGGTCAAAGTTTCTTGACTTTTATGTTGGTATTATTAAAACCCTATTGGTCATGACCAGCTGCTGTTCCTCTGAGCTCCTGCAGTAGGCTGTGCTCCCCTCTGTCATGGCACTTGTCCATGTGTTGTCATCATCCTTTTCCCCCCATAGGTTATCTCTACTCCCACTGCCCAAGCACAGGCCTTCTTGCCTCTCATCCAGACTGCTGTACCAGCCTCCTCACTGGATGCCCTCCAATCCATCTTCCAAACTACCCTCTGAAAGGATCTTTCCAAAACGTGGCTCTCAACATGTCCCCCTGTACTATACAGTAGGCACCCCTCCCCCTCAGCTTAAAACCCTATGTTGGCTCCCAATTCCCAATAGCATAAAGCTCCTGATGTTGCTAGTCAAGTGTCTTCATGATCTAGGCTGGCCAACACTCCCAACTCCTCTCTCGACATTTCCTGCCTCCCAGCCTGTGCTCTAGTTTGTAGTGAATTGATAAAAGTGCCCCCTTCACATATCCTGCTGGTTCCCTGCCTCTACGTCTTACTCTTCCTTTTGCCCCCAATTCCCACTGACTTACATGTTGTCCATCCTCCAAGCCTCAGCTCAGATATCACCTCCTCCAGGAAGCCTTCCTGGATGGTCTGGGTAGATGTCCCTCGTTTGGGCACCTGCAGCCCCCTGTGCTCCTCTCTAGCATAGCACACTGGACACCACACTACAATCATCTGTTTCCATGACCATCTTCTCCACCCAACTGTGAGCACCCTGAAGCCAGAACTGTATAATACTAATCACAGAACCCTCTGCCTGTGATGGCACAAGGTCTGGCACATACTAGGGACACAATATTCACCAGACTGATCTCCCTCTGATAAATATAGTGAGCTCCCACATGACCTCTCCCTTCTGCCCTCCCGCAGCACAGAGCTTTACAAAGTTATTATTAATAATAATGCCCATCACTGAGTAAACACATACTGTGTGCTAAGCGCATCATCTGTGTCATCTTACTTAACTATCCCAACAATCATGATGAGATGGGTTATTTAGGAACTGGCTAGTATATCGGATACACATTTGTGTGAGATGCCTCCCGGTTTTGTACAAAAATTTGAGGAAAGGACATATTTACATACCTTTCATTATGGATATAATGACAATAATTCTGAAGTGGTTATATGAAAAAAAATACTGTTTTTTTTCCGGTGAATGCAGTATGCTGTATCCTGGAAACCAGCAGGAAATGGCAAGGCCTGATATGCAATGATATTACCCCTTTAACACTTGGTATTATTGAAATGGTACCTATCAGGTGATAAATTTACATCTAAATGTTAGAGGAATAATCCTAATCAGCCATGTAGCTCTGACTTGTCATCTTTGTTTTGAAAAGGATGCTGCTGTGCGTCCGTTCTCATATTGTTGTTTTGTTTGCTACGCTCCACCTCTAGGGGGCAGGGCAGTTTCATCTACTAATATTTTCCATCCTGGGCCCTCAGCTTTCCATACTGATCAGGACCCTGATGGATATGTTGGGCAGCTAGGAAAGTTTCCGATACATTTTTGTGAGGGGCAACATGAATCTCACATATCAGAAAATATTTAATCTTCGTTTTCTACTTAAGAAAACCGAGGCTCTGAAAGTGAGTGACTTGCCGAGCATCACGCAAAATTCTCCTTCCACAGCACCACCCTTTCTCTGAATGCTAAGGCCCGAGAGCTTCGGCTACTAAGCGCTGCGGAATGGGCCCCTCGGTATAAATGCTTTCAACATGGAAGCTTGGAGAGAAACCAAATACCACGAGGAAATTCGAGTAACTAGCCAATGATCTTGCACTACACGAACTCCCCCAAAAGAGGAAGTCATGTATGTATATTCACCATTCTTCCTCTTGACCAGTGTTCACGACTCTGCCAAGGAATACAGCAGGGAATATGAGCTACAAGCGTCAAGTCTTATTTCAACCCCGAGACGCTGTGCGCAGCCCAAGGTCTGAGCAGAAGAAAGATTTGGTGGATAAATAAACGACTTCCCACTGGGCTGGGTGAACTGCACACAGGTCCTGTGCAGGCCTCTTTGCTCTTTTCGGAACAGAAGCTTCTGCATCGAGGGTCAAGATCATGGCCTGACGTGCCCATGCCATGGTAGGGAGATATAACGATGAGCAGATTGGGCTAAATGTCTCCACAGTCTCATCCAACTCTGCTACCCTGACATCTTACGAACTGGGAGACTGGAGAGCGTGAGGAGCAGAAAGAGTAAAGGCCAAAATGTCTCCAGGGAGTGTGAGGAAATAGCCACAGAAAGGCCAAGAGAATCCTGTAGTTGGCATTTCTCACTACAGGAGTCCTAGAAGAAAAAAATCAGGCCCCGGTGGCCGTTAGTTCACCAGGACTTAATCAGACATTCATCTGTCTATTCAACATTTACTAAGCAGCTCCTTTACTCATGCCCACAGCACCTGGCAGAAGGCCTGACACACAACACACACGCAATATTTGTCAGTTAAATCTGAATCTGAAGAGGCTCTCGGTCTAGTGGAGGGGACACAAGATGTAAACAACCATGAAGGTATAAAAAGGAGCAGAGTGCTCATTGCAAGGGACAGGGATAGACAGAGCATCAAGAGACACCACAGAACACAGGAGAGGTGACAGCTGAGTCCAGCCTGGGAATTGGACACAGCAGCCCCAGAGAAGGGAACAGCATGGGCAAAGACCCAGAGGCCATGCGAAGGCGGGAGTGGGCTAACAACAGGGGTACACAGGTCAGTCTGGCTGGAGCGTGGCCTGTGTGAAAGGACTGTAAAAAGACGAGAGGAGAAAGCTAAGTTGGCTGCAGATCCTAAGAGGACCATGCATGGCAGGTGGGGGAGTTTGCAGGCCAATGAGAGGGGGAAACTACTAGAGCCATACTGCACAACGTGGCCTGGCTGCACCTCATCAGAGACTTAACAGAGCAAGAGCAGGGGGGCACTCTGTTAACAGACTATGACAAAAATTCAGGGGATGATCACGAGAGGGAGCCTGCCTAAAGCAGTGGTCCTGGGAGCTCTGCTGGGGGAAGCCAGAGCCAGGACTGGCTTCGATGTCTTTAAAGCCCACCTGCAAGAGGCAGTGGCGTACCATAGGCTTAGGAGCCAGACAGTTCTGGGCCTCATCTTGCTGTGTAACCTTGGGCAAGTCACTGCATTTCTCTGATCCTCATTTCTGAGTCTGAGAAATGAGGACAATAATAACACTCACCTGGCAGGGGCTCTGTGCAAATGAGCTAGGAAGCAGTGTTGCACAGTGGGTAAGAACACTGCAGACCCTGGAGCCCCGACCCTCTAGGCTCCATTGGCTCCTTCACAGTTCTGCCACTTATTCATTAAGGGCCCTTGGATGTGTTAGTCAACCTTTCTGGGCCTCAGTTTCTGCATCTGTAGAATGGAGTTAATAACAATATCTACACAAAAGGATTCATGTGACTATTGAATGAATATGTGGAAAGAGCTTAGAACAAATAGTGCTTGGCACACAGTAAGTGCAGTAAAAAAAATGTTAGCTATTATTACATAAAACCACATAGCGTGGGGCCTGGCACACAGAAGGCCGAGACTCACTCCGTACACGTGTGGCCTCTTCCCCATGCTCTAGGCCTTTCCTATGCTCCCAGCAAATTCAGAGGCCACAATAGGCAGTGGTGGGACAGATGAGGAAAGACAGGTGGCAAGCCCGGTCTGGTGTCTTCCAGCATTGCCTCCACTAAGGGACCACTCACTCTCCCTCAAAGTCCCCCCAACCCCCACCCGCTGCCAGGGTCCTCAACTAGTGGCCTGGCCTGCCCTGATCCCTCCCTCCTCTGAGAACCTCCACTCTTCTCCACTCTTGACGCTCATTTCATCCTGAGCACCATCTATTTGGAATAGCTGGGCCTGCAACCCTGTCTCCCTGGCCAGAGGGTGGGGGGCTCTGCTAGCACAAAGAACATGGTGTTCGTTCAGCCTGGGGCCCCTCCTGCCCGGTGTGCCCAGCCAAGAAATGTTTATGGATGACAACAACCCCATTCTTGCCCCGGATCTAGGTAGAGAAGCAAGACTTGTCTAATTCTCATTAAACTCAACATTATCATTTCCTCCCACGTGAAGATAATGCTCACAACACAGTGGCGGGGGCGGGGTGGGGGGGGCGACATAAATGGTTTGCCCTCCTGGGAAGAAGGAGAGATCCCCTGGGAAAAGCTCCCAAGACCCCAGAGGAGACAGACTTCCCCAGAGCCTATCCCTGGGCTTGCTCTCTCACTGGCTCCCTCTCAGGGACCTTAGCCCCTGAGGGGGAGCACGCAGAGGACAACCCGGCAACCATGCCATAGACCACGTATCACCCTGGCTATCAAGAACACCAGGCCAGCCCCTCTAGCTGCTGCCCCCAAACGTGAGCCAGCTTGTGGGTGAGTGGAGGTGGGGGCAGAGGAAGGAGAGTTGCCACCATAGCAGCTTTAGCCCACCACCGCCTACAGCAGAGCCAGAGCTGGGCTCATGCAAAAAGCATGGAAATGCAGCTCTCTTCAGCATGGAGCAACTCAGCGGTGACTCCTAGCACTCCTATCAATCATTCCGGGTGCCAGAACTGCAAGGGGGCCAGGCTAGGATCAACAACCAAAACAGATCTTTTCTAATCACTGGTGGGGAGGAGGGTGACAGGGGAGGTGACAATCCCAAGTAGAGACCTGAGCATGTATTCAGGACCAAAATTACTAAAAACCAAACAAACAAAACCTTCACATACAGAGGACCAGCAACCAAAAGGACGTAGGAACTCATCTCACTCTGTGCTGCACTAGAGAGGCCACACCCAGAGCACAGCAGAAGGGATACCAGCATCCTAGGACCTATCCAAAAGGGACAGACAGTACAGGAGGATGTGGGAATCCCGGGTGGACGATACAGATGGGGTGGACATGACAGCTGATGTCCAACTCACTAGAGGGGAAGTTCACAGGATTAGGAGTCTATCTTATTAACGGCGTGACCTCTGGTAGGCTTCACTTCTCTGCACCCTCAGTTTCTTCAGCTGTAAAATGTGGATTGCGGTGACAGACGCACAGCATTGTTGGGAGGACAAAATAAAGTCCCCAGGCAGAGCGGCCCCCAACAAGCTTCAGCATGGCCCAGGCGCCACTCTCCCCTCTTCCTCCAGCAGAGGGAGCCTGGGGGCTGGGAGCGCCCCGCTCTACCTAGCCTCCCCCAATGCTGCAGCCTCTGCTGCTCAACTCCCACCCTGCCTGCCCTCGCTTCCAGCGGCAGCCTTCTCACCCACTCCTTACAAACCCAGAACAGGCCCAGCAGGGGAGTCGCTGCAGCAGCAGCAGTGATGGCAGCAATGGCTATTGCTTCGACAGGCCCTCCCGCCGCCTGGCCAGGAGGGAGAGTGCAAAGGAGGAATACAGAGCCTTCTTCCCTCCCCCGTCGACTCCCCACTCATGGCGGACTCCTCTCCCACCTGCTCCAACCCTTTAGATACCTAATGCTCTCAGGCCTCTCCCAGCTCAGTACCAGTCCAGGTCCTGAGGCCAAGAAGCTCCTGTGGATTCGCGAGCTCTAGTGAAAAAAATAACAGGCCTTGGAGACAGGTAAACTTGGGTTCTAGCCCCAGCTCCATTAGAAACTAGTAGTGTAACCTTGAACAAGGTCCCTTCATCTTGGAGCCTCAGTTTCCCCATCTCTAAAATAGAGTTGCTAATGCTCACTGTACAGGGCTTGTTGTGATGACCAAAAGAGGTAATAATGGATGTGCAAATAGTTAATATATGGTTACGAGAGAAATTCTAAACCCTTTTATTAATCCAGTAGGAAATGTGAAGCAAAGAAATCCAACAAGCAACCTGGAAGGTGTACAAAAAGAGGGAAGACCAAGAAGCAGGTCTGCGTGGATGGCAGAAGCACAGAACTCAAGAGCAAATGGGCTTCTGGCCAGCCAAGAGATTCAGACCCATGTCTGCAGGATGGAGAATCTGAAAGTAATGGAATCCTGGAATTGGGGAAAACCCAGGTTATTTCATTGGGCTTTATATCTAATTCAGGAATTATGCTTCTTCAGCCCTCCCAGACCTGCACCTGGCCTCTGCTGGACATGTCCAGCCAGCTCCCACCTCTACCCCTTGAGGCAGCCCACTGCATCACCAGATGGCCAGGTTGGAAAGTTCTTCCTAATTTATCTTATATGTTCCCACTGTTCCTGGTTCTGCTCCCTGGAGCAACACAATAATGAGGCAGCTCCCTCTGTCACAGGTCTGACCCCTCTAGAAAAGTCTTCTGTAGCGAGGCTCAAGGACCACAGTGTCCAATCCAGTCTTCCTCTACCTCCACCCACCATGGTCTTCTCCTGAGTGGGCCTTGGTCTACTTGTGTCCCTCATCCAGTGTGGTGCCCAGAGGCGCACACAGTCAGTCCTGCAGGACTGGGCTCCCAGAAGCCCTGCCTGGACAAGAGAGCCCATTCTCCTGCTCCCAGACTACTCAGGGGCAGTCCACACCAAAACTCAGCTGAGGGTGCACTGCAGTGGTGGCCAGCCGAGCCCTCAAACTGCAGCTGCTGCTCCTGGGGCCCAGCCATCTCAACCCAGCACCCCAGCCTGCTGCCTCACCACGGGGGAGTTGCAGAGAGCTGTCTCCCAGCAGATTTCCTGAGGCAGAAGGCTTCCCCACCCCCAGCCCAGCCTCCAAGAGACACTCCACTGGTTGTGGCACATGGTAGGACCAGCTGAGCAGTGAGAGGAGGGGGAAGCCTGTCCATTCGCTAGAGGACTTCAGACTTGCTCTGTAGTGTGGCTGGATTAGTCACAGAACCATCAAATCTAAGCTGGAGGGGTCCTTTAAGAGCATCCAAGGCAGACCTTGCCAATTAAAAAGATATAGGGAACTGATGGCCTGAGAGAGGAAGGGACTCAGTCAAGGTCACAAAGCCAATCTACAGCAGAGCTGGAAGGGGAATCCAGATCCCCTAACTCCCAATTCGGTTTTCTTTCTAACACGGCAGAAAAGAAATATGGGAACCTTTAGGGCAGCCCTGTGAGCCTGCACGCCCTTGACTCTCTCAGCTTGATAAATTTATCCCAATCAACTCACAATGGTGTCTACATGGAAAAAGTGAACCAAACCAATGTCCCACCAATCCAAGACATATTGCCAATGTGTCCCAAATAGACAGACACACACACTTCGGTGCAGGAGCTGGAACTGATCCAAAAGAGGGGAGATCTGTAGACTTCCCTTCCCAGAAGGGCTCTTTAAATGGGTGTTGTTTTTCTTGAAGGGTGGAGAGGGGGTGGACTTTGAGGAACTAGCCAAGGGCCTGGCCTCCATCTTTGCTCCCCCATCTTTGCTCCCCCTGGCCAGAATGTGCTGCAGTTCCCCTCAGAAGGATGTCTCAGCCTCCAGCAGCCATTCTGGTCCCCACCTGCCTCTCTGGGAAAGGATGGAGCTGAAGCCGCCAGAGGAAACAAGATCAGGCAAAAAAAAAAAAAAAAAAAAAAAAAGGGAGGGGGACTTTCTCTCCCTTGGGGCTCCCAGTGGACACCATCCCCGACGATAAAAATCCCAACCAACAAAACCAAAATAAATAAATAAATGAAAACCCATCTTCTGGCAAAGATACAGCTAGGGGTTGAAGAAGTGGAGGCGGGGGAGGCGGTGATGACAGCTCTAAGTCCCTCAGTGGCCGTGGTACTGGGAAAGAGACGCCTGCACTCATCTGGCCAACCCAGTCTGGGGTGGCTAGGGAAAGGGTGTCGGCTGGATGGGGAAGACCCAGCTTCTCCTGGCAGGTTGGGACAGGAGAGGAGGACATAGAATCAGGCACAGGCTTCCTACTTTATCAGCCAGACAAGTTGGAGAGGGATCTACAGGGAAGAGCAGGGGGTACACACACACATTCCTTACTTTCTCTGGAGGGTTGTGGCAGGGCTGGTGCTGGTACTGGTACTGTGACCTCCGCCAGCGCCGGGGCTGGAGCTCCTGGATGCGCCACGGCTCAGCTGGCCCCGCTCCCGCGGTGGCCGCGGCCCCACGCCCACCGCCGCCGAATAGCCGGCTTCCTTCTCGCGGCCCGAGTGCGCCGGCCCGGCCTCCCGCCCGCCACGCTCGCGACCCAGGGCTGGGTTCTCGTGGTGCAGGTGGCACTGGGCCACGTCGCGCTCGCGGGCTGTGTAACCGGTAGTGTCCTGGAGCGGGTAGGAGGCGTCCCGCTCCTTGTCCCGATACACAGCCTCCCGGTTCTGGTAGGCGCCGTCTCGGTTCGGGTAACCCACGTCCCGGGCCGTCTGGTGGAACTGGCTCTCCCGCAGCTCGCGGTGGTGGAACTGGGTCTCGCGCAGGTTCTGGTACTGGCTTTCGCGGCCCGGGCTGTCCCGCGCGCCGTGGGGGTCCCGGTGCAGCTCCCCCCGGTGCAGCTGGCTCTCCTCCCGCAGGTCGCGGTTCTCCTGGGTGAGCTGGTCCAGCTGGCCCTCCAGCTCTTCGATGCGCCGCCGCTGGGTCTCCAGCAGCTGCTGCTGGCTCTCGATGATGTTGTTCAGCTCCAGCAGGTACTCCACCGCTCGATTGGGGCTCTCCGATCCCGGGCCGCCCGGGGGCCCCGACCCCGCCTCCATCCTGGCGGCCCAGGGGCAGGGGAAGGGGCAAGAGAGCCCGGTCCCCGCTCGCTCACGGCGCCACCCTCCCCCGGGCCCAGCCGGGGGAGGGGGCCGGCGGGACGCGAGGGCGCGCACCGGGCTCGACGGCCCGGGGGCCCGGGGGGGCCCGGGAGACAGCGCTGGGGCCGACGGCACGGGGAGCAGGAGCTGAGGCTGCTGCCGCCGCCGCCGCCGCCACCGCCACCGCCACGGCTCGGGAGGACGCGGCCCACGGCGCTCCGCCCGCTGCGGAGTCACTGCGCAGCGCGGCCGCGCGGGACCGCCCCGGCCGCCGGCCCGCCCCCCGCCCCTG
>CAUYSK010009778.1:0-145086 GCA_963575035.1 Avahi laniger
ATTTTGACCCCCTCCCATAAATCACAAATGTTCTTCACGGCATCTAGAATGGTTATGCCTTTCCAGAAGGTTTTCAATTTAGTTTGTCCAGATCTATCAGAGGAATCACTACCTCTAGTAGCTACAGCTGTATGAAATGTATTTCTTTTTTTTTTTATTTCAGCATATTATGGGGATACAGATGTTTAGGTTACGTATGTTGCCCGTGCCCCCTCCCCCCAAGTCTGAGCTTCAAGTGTGTCCGTCCCCCGGGAGATGCGCATCGCTCTCTTTGTTTGTGCATATGCCCGTCCCTTCCTCCCCTCTCCCCCTGCCCAACATCCAATAAATGTTATTTTTATATGTGCACTTAAGTGTTGATCAGTGAAACCAATTTGATGGTGAGTACATGTGGTGCTTGTTTTTCCATTCTTGAGATACTTCACTTAGTAGAATGTGTTCCAGCCCTTTCCAGGAGAATACAAGAGGTGCTATATCACCATTGTTTCTTAAAGCTGGATAGTACTCCATGGTATACATATACACAGTTTATTAATCCACTCATGTATTGAGGGACACTTGGGTTGTTTCCACATGTTTGCAATTGTGGTGCTATAAACATTCGGGTGCAGGTGTCTTTCTTATACAGTATCATTTGTTCTTTTGGGTAGATGCCCAGTAATGGGATTGCTGGATCTAATGGTACTTCTACTTGTATCTCTTTAAGGTATCTCCATATTGCTTTCCACAGAGGTTGCACTAGTTTGCAGTCCCACCAACAGTGCATGAGTGTTCCTATCTCTCCGCATCCATGCCGACATTTATTGTTTTGGGACTTTTTGATAGAGGCCAGTCTCACTGGAGATAGGTGATATCTCATTGTGGTTTTGATTTGCATTTCCCTAATGATTAGAGATACTTGAAAGTCGAAGCGACTCCTTGCTCCGTGGGCTGCAGGGTGGATGCCGTGTCAGCAGCATGAAAACAACATCCACCTCCTTGCGCATCTCCATCAGAGCTCTTGGGCGACCAGGTGCATTGTCAGCAGTAGTGTTTGGAAAGGAATCTTTTTATCTGCGCAGTAAGTCTCAACAGTGGGCTTAAAATATTCAGTAAACCATGCTGTCAACAGGTTATCTGTCACCCAGGTTTTGTTGTTCCATTTACAGAGCACAGGCAGAGTGGATGTAGCATAATTCTTAAGAAACCTAAGATTTTCAGAATGGTAAATAAGCACCGGCTTCAACTTAAAGTCACCAGCTGCATTAACCCCTAAAAAGAGAGACAGCCTGTCCTTTGAAGCCAGGCATTGACTTTTCCTCTCTGGTGTGAAAGTCCTAGATAGCATCTTCTTCCAGTGGAAAGCTGTTCTGTCTACAATGAAAACCTGTTGTGTAGTGTAGCCACCTCATCGATGGTCTCAGCTAGATCTTCTGGACAACCTGCCCAGCTCCTACATCAGCGCTTACCGCCTCACCTTGAACTTCTACGTTATGGAGGCGGCTTCCTTCCTCAGATCTCCTGAACCAACCTCTGCTGGCTTCCAGCTTTTCTTCTGCAGCTGCCTAGCCTCTCTCTGCCTTCTCGGGACTGAGGAAGAGCGAGGGCCTTGCTGTGAATTAGGCTTTGTCTTCGGGGAATGTGGTGGCTGCTTTGATCTTTTATTCAGATGACTGAAACTTTCTCTGCCTCAGCAAGAAGGCTGTTTTGCTGTATCGTTCCTGAAGTAGCACTTTTAACTTCCTTCAAGAACTTTCCCTTTGCATTCATGACTTGGCTCACTGTTTGGCCCAAGAGGCCTGGCTTTTGACCCATCTCAGCTTTCCACACGCCTTCCTCACTGAGCTTAATCGCTTCTAGCTTTTGATTTCAAGTGAGAGAAATGCGACTCTTCCTTTCACGTGAACACTTAGAGGCCACTGCAGGGTTATTCACTGGCCTAATTTCAATACTGTTTCATCTCAGGAAATAAGGAGGCCGAGGAGAGGGGAGAGACGGGTGGGGCGTGGGGGCGGGATGGCCATGGGTGGAACAGTGGAAACACACACAACATTAACCCGTTAAATTTGCTGTCTCACACAGCGCGGCTCCTGGTTCCCGGTTCCCCGAAACAATCACAACGGTAACATCCAAGACCACTGATCACAGATCACCATAACAGACATAACGACAACGAAAAACGTTGAAATATTTCAAGGATTACCAAAACGCGGCACAGACGCGACGTGAACACATGGGCTGGGAAAATGGTGCAGACAGACTTCCTTGATGCGCGGCTGCCGTGACCTTCAGTTTGTAAAAGCCGCGATATCTGAGAAGCGCAATGACACACGGTATGCCTGTGCAATCCCAGTTCATCATAGAAGAATTAGAAAACAGGCTTGCAAAACAAAGTCTGATTTCCCCTTGCATATCAGATCCTCGACGTTTCAATTAAAAAATCCTGTACCGTCTGGTGCTTGGAGAACATCTCCTGCTGTGATTTATTAACCACGCCCCTGCTGCTGCGTGTGGAGGTATTGCTAACATCTCCCCGAGATAAGTGACACTGACATGTGTCCTGGTGACTAGACACTCACATATGTCCAGAATTATTTCCCTCAGAAAAATTCCTAGATACAGAGTTGCCTTATCAAAGAGAAGACTTATTTTTAAAGCCTGTCACTGCCAAGATGCCCTTCTGAGCCCGTAAACTGCTCATATTAAGGCAAAATAGACCTGCCGCCACGCCCTTCCAAGGACAGCGGGCCTCCTGGCCCAGAGAACGGGGCTGTGGAAAGACCAAAGCTGTGAAATCCAATCCCGTTTCCAGAGACTCGAGCCAGGATCATTCCCCTCGGGTTCCTGGCACCGCCACTCTGCCAGTGACCTTGGCAAGTCCTCGACCGCCCCCCTTCCAAACCGACAGGACCGAAGGCCTGCCTCGCTTTCCCCACGGAGCTCTCATACGTAACGGAAGAGGCGAAGGTCCTTCGGCACGGAAAAGCCCTTGACGACTGATATTTTTATCTACTTGGCTGGTGGTTGCGTCCTGCTTTCCAGAACGGGGCTCACAGGCGAAGACCACCCCAGAGTCCTTCGTTCCCTGCCCGGAGCCAACTGCGCAGAGGGGCTGAACCCGCCACAGCTGCGCGTCCTGGGCCTACTCTACCTCGTTCCTCCGGACGGGCATGGTTTCCGCCCAGGCAGGACCAGGCTGGTCCTTGGCTCTTGGGGGCATCTGAGGATCGAAGGTTAAGCGGCAGGAGAACCCCCAGAGGAGAAGGCGCTGGGCGGGGAGCCTGCGAGAGCTGTGTGGGGGCACATCCATCTAAGGCTTTGCCCGAAAGGCAGGGAGCCCGTGTGCCCCGAAGCTCTCCTGCCACGGCGTCCACACACTCCCTCTGGACTTAACAATCCACTCTGCATCAGAAGCTTAGGAATGACCCCCCGCCCCCGTCCCTTCCCCCGGTGTCTCAAGTGCTGCATCGTGGAAGCAGCCTGGACCCCATCACCTGGTGTCAGAGGCCTGGCTGTGGTTGCCACTGGACACCCAGCAACCATGTGGCGGTGGCCAAACGGACGGCGTGATCTTCCTCGTGTTAGAGAGCCCCCGGTGCTGAGGAGGGTCCCCCGTGTCTTAGGATCCGGATTTCATCAGGTTTGTGCAAATGTTCTACACCTGCCGCGTGACATTATCGTCACGAGTCACCCTGCCTTGGTGGCACTCCCGGTTTTCTTCCCAATCCTCTCCTCGTTTCCCACGCCCTCCACGTCAGGGGACCGGTGGCCTCGGCAGGGTCACGCAACCCAGCACAGCAGATTCTCGACCAGCTGGAGCCAGCAGGGCAGGTGGCACAGAGAGGCAGAGCAGACCGTGCACGGTGACGTGTCTCCTTAGTGCCGGGATCCCGTGTGATCGGTCAAGAAGCGCACCTCCCCCCAGCCGCTCATGTTATCTGGGCTGGGCCTTTCTTTCTTTATCTTTTTTCCCCGGCTGCATCCTTCGGGGACAGGCCTTTCTTTTTTATTTTTAATTGATACATGATCGTAACATTTACGAGCGAGAGTGATGCTTCGATACAGTGCATAGTGGTCAGATCAGGGTAGTCAGCATGTCCACTATCGCAAACGCTGCTTTCTTTGTGCTGGGAACATTCTCTCTCCTCCGGCTCCCTGAGGCCGTGGATTTCTGCTAACTGCAGCCATCCTACAGAGATGCGGACGCCAGAACTCACTCCTCCGTCTGGCTGCAATTTTGCATCCTTTAACAAATCTTTCACTCTCCACCCGCCACCCTTCCCAGGCTCCAGTATCCTCCGTTCTACTTTCCACTTCTGTGAGCTCGACTTTTTTTAGCTTCTGCGAATGAGTGAGAACATGTGGTGTTTAACTTTCTGGGCCTGGCTCGTCTCATTTAACACACGTCCCCAGCTCCATTCACGCTGCAAACGGCAGGGTTCATTCTGTTTTATGGCTGAATAGTATTCCACTGTGCGTGCGTACGACGCTTCCTTTATCCATTCATCTGCCCGTGGACTTGCGCGGGTTCCGGATCTTGGCGACCATGAACGTGGGTGTGGATGCCTCTCTGACACCTGATTTCCTTTCCTCTGGATGAATGCCCAGCAGTGGGACTGCTGGATCATATGGCAGCCCTATTTTTAGGTTTCTGAGGAACTTCTATGCCGTTCTCCACAGTGGCTGCGCTAGTCTGCATTCCCGCAGCCCGTGCGTGAGTTCCCTGTTCTCCGCTCCTCGCCTGGGCTGGGCCTTTCTCTACTCCACCCCAGCACGCCGAGCTCTCCTCCCAGCTGAGGGAGACAGCGCCACAGAGCTGAGCTCAGGGACACAGAGAAGCCAGGCTGGGCTGAAGCCTGTCACTGGGAAACAGAACACTTTGAGTTTGCCACGTCGAATGCGAAGGGGAGGTTGATTTTCCCGTCCCACGTGACGCACATGCCTTTCTTCATAAAGGGCTCCTAGGACAGAGGCTGCAGGTTTCTTGGAAGCATCATGCAGGCTCTTGACGTTCTAGAAGGAGCCAGGGTGGGGGAGGACTAGCACCTACTGAGCCCCTTCAATGCTTTTGTATACTTGACTCGCTCATCAAAAATTAACTCAACTATGGCAAACCCAGTTGAGAAGTTTAATCCTGCTTTTACAGAAGAGGAAACTGAGGTTCAGAAAGACACAGAGCTAGGATTCAGAACTAGTCACACCTGGCTCAAAGGGCAGGCCTTTTCTCCCAGTACCTTTTGCATTGTCATTTTTTTCTAAAACGTCCCTTTCCTCACTGTGACCTTGGCTAAGAGTCAGTCGTTAAGGCATGCTCTGACCAGGGCCGCCCTTGTGACCAGCGGGGTCTCAGCAAAGTCTGGCCCGGCGGCAGTCTGCTTCGCCACGTCTGTGGAAGGTGGCCCCCACCCCGATCGGGTTGCCAGGAAAGCACAGCCAGTCTCTCCCGACTGCATCCAGAAAGGGACAAATGAAGTCTCAACCCAAGCCAGATTCTGTCCCTCAAGATGTCCTAATGTGAGCTCGCTACCCATAGAACATGTCACCACGGAAAGCCAGGCTTTTGCCTTAAAGCCCGTCTCTCCCTCTCCTGGTCACGTGTGGACTCAAAGGTACAGAGAAGGTGGGTGAAGTCACTGCATCTTCAGGGCCGCCCTGGAGAATGACACCCCACACTTGGCTCCAAAGCTCTGGTGTCATTTCTTCTCAAGTCATCCCGCTTGCTGCTGGACAGTGGGGAACAGGCAACCAGGTGACAGATAAGCCAACCACGTCTAAACCAGGGAGCGCACACCTGTGCAGTCGGCCCTCAGTGACCTAGGCCAGGGGTCAGAAACGTTTCTCTGCAAAGGGCTGAGGGCAAACAACGTAGGCTTTGAGGGCCACACAGTCTCTGTCACACCCCTTCAACTCTGCTGCCGTGGCGCGAGAGCAGGGTGGACTTGGCATTACCAGTGGCCGTGCTGTGTCCCAATAAAACTTTGTTTATGACATCAGGCGATCAGCCCAGCAGTGGGTGCATTGTGTCAACCCCTGAAAAAGGCCAGCAAAGTTTCAGGAAGCCGACTGCCTTCTGTGGGAGCTAGTTATACCAAGACGGTCCCAGGACAAACTGCTGTGGTGTGCCTCCTGACGAATGCATGGGGGCAAGGGGAACAGCCTGGCTTCTGCAGCTCTCCTGGCAAAAGACGTATGGCCTGAGTCTGTCTGTGGAAATGTCAGATGAACCCGCACTGAGGTAGCGCTCTGGATGCCACAAAATTAGATAGCGGTGATGGTTGCACAATTTCGTTCATGTACTCAAAATCACTGAATTGTACACTTTAAAGGGTGGCTTGAGGCCAGACATGGTGGCTCACATCTGTAATCCCAGCACTTTGGAAGGTCGAGGCAGGAGGATTGCCTGAGACCAAGAGTTCGAGACCAGCTGAACAAGAATGGAGACCCCATCTCTACTGAAATAGAAAAATTAGCTGGGTGTGGCATTGTGCCTATAGTCCCAGCTACTTGGGAGGCTGAGGCAGGAGGATCGCTTGAGCCCAGGAGCCTGAGGTTGCTATGAGCTAGGCTGATGCCACGGCACTCTAGCCTGGGCAATAGAGCAAGACTCTGTCTCAGAAAAAAAAAGAAGCAATACACTCTGAACAATTTCACAGCTCACAAACGATTCTATAATATCATTTAAAATGACTGCGTATTATTTTCCTGCAAGGACAGAGCTTAATTCATTTAGCTTTTCTTCAACGGGTAGGCAAACCTCCCCAAGGAGGGAAACAAGGCTTTTCTCCCTCCTTGTTGGCTCCATCCATCACCCACAGAGCGGCCGGCCCCACTCAGGGGATCCTCTCCAAGCAAAAGTGGGTCTAAATCAGCACCGTTTTGTTAACGCCACCTCATTTTAAAAATCCTCTTTTTTTGCTCTGCTGTTTCCTAGCCATGTGACCCTGAGCAGTAACTTGTCGGTCTGTGCCACAGTTTGGTCATCTGTGAAATGGGGACAATAGGCGAGAAGGAAATGAGTTATCACAGTAAGGTGCGGAATTATACTTCCAAGCTCCTATCGTTGCCGCCGCTGCCGTCAACGCCACCATCACCTTCCCTTCACAGAATTGTCCTGATTCACCTCCCTGCTCCCCAGCTGCTTCCTGGCCTCCCTCTGGAGGTGCCAGGAACAGGCTTGGGGTCTCTCCTCCATGCCTGTCTGTGAGACAACCGCAAACACAAGGACAAGCGGAGCCAGGGTCTGGCACAGAGAGAGCCTGGGTTCTCCCTCACTCGAGAGCTGCCGGTGGGCACGGCCCGTGCCTCGGAGTTTCCCGCCGCCTCTCGCCTGGGAGCCAGGCCGACGGTCACCTCCTCTCCAGCGATGGGGAAGCTGGGGCGGAGCCCACTTGTCCAAGGTCACTGCGCTGGGTGTCGCGGGCCCGGCCTCTGACCACCGGCCGGGCTGCAGGGCTATAAATGTCAGTTCCCCTTCGCGCCCGCAGCCGCTTCCTTCCCCTCCGCGCTCGCTTTCCTGCTCTCGCACACATTTTCCACCGCCTGCTAGATCCTTTCTTCCCCAGACCCTATTGTCACCGTATTCCAGCAGAACCCAGAGACCTCAACCTGGCCTGATCACCTGACAGGTGAGGTGACCCGGGCTCTGGGCTCACATCCCAGGGGCATCGCCTGCCGGGTGCACCCGCGAGCCCTGCACCCCTCAGCTGCAGGCCTGCCTTCCGTCTCCCCCCGGCGCAGGTGCTGGCTCTGCTCATCGGGATGAGGACCAGCCTCTCGACAGTCCTCTCCTGCCTCAGTGTCCCTCCCCACCCCACCTGCCTGCCGCCCAGCGTCTTCCCTGGTATAGCTCTCGGAAGCCACAGAAACCTCCCCCGGGTCCCACTGCTGTGCCTCCAGGCTGGCCACACTTCTGTTCCAGTGACCCTTGACCCTTTCCCCTTGTCCACGCCCCACTCCAGCCCCACATGCCACTGCCGGGGCTTATCTCGCCTCCAATCAGATCCACCCCTCAGGGCCCATCCCAGAGGCCTCGCCTCAGCGTCCCCACAGGCCCAGGCCCGTCCTGGCCTGCCAAGAGGTCCAGCAAGAGCTGCGACCTGCAAGGTGACACTGGCTGAGCACGCCTGCCTCGTTTTCCCGAAGACAGGCACTGGGCCAACTCCATGCTTTAATTTCCTTGAAACACCTGCCGCAGTACTTTGTGTATGGCAGGCACCAGAGAGCAACTGCTCGACTGCAAAACAAAACAAAACCCTAGACGTGCAAATCCCGTAGAAAGCAGGCATCAGAGACACAGAGACTCCAGGCCCTCGCTACCGTCGCGGTTCAGCATTCTCGCTGCCCGCGGGTGCTGCCCAGCTGGGATTGTGGTTTTAGATAAAGGGCACCTGCCAAGGGCTCCTTCCGCAGGACCTGGCGGTAGACGATGACCCTCAGAACCTTCCAGATCTTTGGCAGCCATCCCCGAGACCACGTTGGTCACGGAGCTGTCTCTGCCCCTTGTCATGTGATGCATCTAAGCAGACTCAGGCTGCGGGGACAGGGAAGGTCTCCAAGGGACAAAAGAAGATTGCTCAACATTGTTCCAGCCCCGAGACCGGGCAACGTTCGGAAAACGGAAGACTCAACACCCACAAAAGCTTCCCTTTAAAATGGCAGTGACCAACCTTCAGCAGGGTCACGTGTCCCTTCGAGGATCTAGTGGCAGCCGTGGCTACTCCGCACTCACAAAAAAGTGCATGAACACGCTCACACACGTGACTTTACTGTTAACAGTTTTGGGGCTTGTGCCCCCCAGGCCTATCTCTGGGCAGGTGCCCAGAACCCTGGGCGAAGGCCCTGCGTTTATAAAGACGCCTCTACTTGCTTTTCTAGAGCAAACACTCCCTCAGCCTGCCTGGCCGGGATGCCTGAAGCCTTACCTGAGACCCTAATCTGACCTGGCTGACCCAGGAGCAGCTCGGCTTTGAAGCTATAAGGTGGGCTCCACGGGGCGGGGTCTCTGTGCCCGTCCCTCTGCGCTGCACGTTCACACAACAGCGGGGCCCTCATGCTTGTGACCACCCTCAACCCAGAAGCCTTCCTACACCCCCTTTCCTCCAGCTGCCCCTCCTCCCAGCACCCTCAGGGCACCTCGCCTGCTGCTCACCCCTCACCCTGACACTCTGGGGTGCCCACCGTCTCCATGTTCCTCTTCAGACCCACAAGCAATGAAAATGAAAACGTGGCCGGGCACTCTCAGTATCAGATACTCATTAAAAATTACAAATAAGTACAACTCTCAATCCATATACTAACCATTCATGACGTTTTCCTGGCACCAAAATTGTCTTGGGTGCCCGCTTTGGAGACAACCATTCTGTGCAAACGTTGGCGGCATCGGAATCACCTGGACGGTCTTGAAAATCCCAGCACCCACCCCCTGCCTTTTACCAGCCTCCCGGGCAACCCACGCTCTCTGTCACTCCACAGCCTGAACGTGCGCAACGGCTTGCCTCGGGCCCTCGGGATGGAACGCAGACCTCATGTGACAAGTCTGGCAGCAACATTTGGTCCCAATCTCCCCGTCGGATCTCCCTGCCCCCAGCCCTCCGCTGCGGCCTCCTCTGCACATCCTCAGCCTGCCGCCACTGATTGATGCATATTTCCCCAGCTCTGTCCTCCAGTTTGGGGCTCCTCACGCTCCCTCATCTTGATTTCTTTCTTTTTGGAGACAGGGTCTTGCTCTGTCACCCAAACTAGAGTGCAGTGGTGCTGTCATAGCTCACTGCAACCCAAACTCCTGAGCTCAAGTGATCCTCCCGCCTCAGCCTCCCGAGTAGCCAGGACTACAGATGTGCACCACCATGCCTGGCTAATTTTCCTATTTTTTTTGTAGAGATGAGGTCTCACTCTTCCTGAGGCTGGTCTCAAACTCCTGATCTCAAGCGATCCTCCTGCCTCGGCCTCCCAGAGTGCTGGGATTGCAGTGTGAGCCACCGTGCCTGGCCCCTAACCTTGATTTAACTCTCCTTTTCCCTCTTGGGATAGACCGTCCTGGCCATGGGACGGCTGGGTCCCTGGTTTGTGGGAGTGCGTGCACGGGCGGGGGGCGTCAGGGCGGCCCCGGAGTCGCCCCCTCCCACCTCTGCCTGTCTGTGCTCCCTGCTTTTCATCTCCTCTCCTGCTTTTTCTTTCTCCTGCTGTTTCTTCCACCCTCACAGCTGCCTGGGATCCTAAGAGCACATCTCTTAGTTGTTTTGGAACCCAAAAGGCTCGCTCCTGCCAGTGGCCCCGATCACCGCATCGGTGGTTCTGCCTCGGGACTAGGATGGCTGCCTGAGCCTCCCCGCAAGGCTGGGAGTCCTCCACGTCCCATCCTCCACACGCTCAAATGTCACCAGGGGATCTACCTGGCAGCCAGCCGAGACAGCAGGGAGGAGGGCGCCAGGCACCCAAGCCCACTCGCAGCACGCAGACCACAGGCAGGACCGTGTCACCTGCTCTGCACCACCAAAAGGGTGCAAATTCCAGAGGCCTGAGCAGGCCCCAGCTAGCGCTGTCCTCGGATCACAGACACGGAGGCCACCTGTTGTTGGAGGGGTTCCTTCCGCACCTGCCGCACCTGCAGGCCTCACACTTACCTCTCCCCTGTTCCGGGCTCCCAACCTTGGGAGCTGTCACCAACTCAGGTTCCAGACACATCCCTGACAGGTCCTTCCAGGGATGGCGTCCAAAACTGAGCCCCACTTTCCCCACGGTCCTCTCCTCCACCTGCCATTCGGGCCTCCATCCCCAAATCCTGCAAACGCATTTCACATCGTCACGTGGCCACTTCTGAATTTTGCTTATCTGGTCTGGAAGTCTATCCGACAGCGATTATTTGCCAAACCACGCCGAGTCTGACTTACTCTATGCCACGCCCTGGCCGTCAGGGAGGTTGTGCAGGCAGCCCGCGCACCCCGACCACACAGTTTTCACCCCACTTTCTCATGTGCAGTTTCACCTTCCCAGGGCAGGGAAACAGGTCTTCTCCCTTTACACCCCCTGGGGCAGAGGTGGCCACCCCATAATTGCTTGTTGAAACACAGACGAGCTTGATACAAAAGTCAGGCTGTACGAACAGGCAACACGGATCAATCACGCACTGCCCAGGAGTTGCCAACAGCTCCTTCAAAGAGCAGCCCTGGCCCCTTGCCCTGGAGGCCTGACTCAACTCACAGGAATCCAACGCTGCCTTGCTTCCCCCAGCACGTGTGTCCCGGAGACAGAGGCGTTTTTGAGTGTGTGCTGCATGTTTTCTGAGGTGGCCCCTACTACCTGTCTGGCCCCCTCACTGTGCCCTGTGGGAAGCAGGCCACCCTTGGTCTGCTCGCCCTGGGACCAGCACGTGGGCCTTGGCTGTGGGCCCCTCTCTAGCTGGTGCTGGAGACCCTCAGAGGGTTTGCAGAAAGCAATTTCTAGAGTGGGAACATCCTGGGAGAGATGGCATCGCAGAGGTCTTCTAGAGTAACATGGCTTTGGGCATCGCCACCCAGGCCAGAGAGGTGGTTTTATTCTCTGGATTTACCCTCGATTCTAGAAATCGGCCCAAGCAGCCCGTGTCTGCCAAGCAGCTCAGCTGGCTCGTAACTCCAGGCTCCAGGCATGGCACTGCCTGAATGGTGAGCCCACGGCTGGTTTCCAGCCAGATCACTGGAGCTGCGCAGCCTCGCGGTAGATGGCGAAGGACTCCATTAGGTGGGGGGAATCAGGCCAGCAGCACGCGAATAGCGCCGTAACCGAGACACAAAATGCTTCCCGTTAGTCCCGATCTTCACAGAAAGGACAAAGACCTGGGGCCTTCCAAGAAGAAACCAGATCATCTCTCACCATCCCTTCATCTTAAACATCACAAGCTCATAATGAATTCTCTTTGCCAACCACAGTTCTAATCCTACAGCTGCAAGGGCTACCAGAGAGCTACCTCCCAGGAACCCTTACACAGGCAGACAGAAATCTGACTGTTCCCTAAACCAATCGCTTCTTGTAGACACCAAGACATTTAACAAGCCTGCACACAGCAAGAGCAAGAGGAGCCAGCATGCCACATAAAAAGCCAGCCTTTATTAACCCCCAATGTATACCCTTTTCCAAGACCCCTGGGCCACAGCCATGGCTCCACAAAATCACCTGTGGGGCTTTTAAAACTACCAAAGCTGAGGTCTCTGCTCTATCTGCAAAGGGACCTGGGTCTGTGTAATCTTTAAGAGCCCTCCAAGGCAACTCTGCTCTGAGCCAGAACGGGGAAGCACTGCTGCGTAAGTCACAAACACGGATCACTTAAAAGAGAACAGAACATTGGAGAAGAGGCGGGCCACTGCCGTCACTGAGGGGTTTATTCCAGAGGCCCACCCTGGGATGTCCTCTGCTGCTCGTCCTGGGTTGGCCGAGCACAGAAGGGGTGACTGGGAACGAGAGGGCGGTGTGGGTACACTGAGGGGTGTAGTTTCCCCTCGAGTTCATGTCCAGCCAGAACTCTTTGCTGATGTAATCAAGTTAAGATGAGGTCATCCTGGATTAGGGTGGGCCTCAAATCCAGGGACTGGTGTCGTCACAAGAGGGAAGCCTGGACACACAGCAGAGAAGGCTCCGTGAAGACAGACGCAGAGACTGGAGAGAGGCTCCAACAAGCCATGGAGCCCGCAGAAGCTGAACAGAGGTTCTTCTTTGGGACCTCGGGAAGGAATCAACCTGCTGACACCTGGATTTCAGATTTCCGGACTCCCCAACTACGAAGGAATCAATTCCTGTTGTTTTAAGCCACTTGGTTTGGGGGGATTTGTTACAGCAGCCACAGGAAACTAATGCTCTGGGCTTTGCAGTGCAGCTCTGGCATTGATTGGGCCTCTGAGCTGGGATGGGGTTAAAAGCTTTAGCTACGGAATGATTTTGATGCAATGATTTGGACACCGATGCCGCAATCCAGGCAGAGGGGAGCACCGCGCAAAAGCAAGAGGAGTCTGGTGCCGCACGCCACCGCTGCTCGGACCCTGTCGCTCCCGATCCAAACCCATGGCAGGAACAGAAGTGACTGCCTGGACATGCTCCCCACGCCGCTGAGCATAGGGGTGCTCCCAAGGCCCAGCTCCTTCCTGCTCGGCTCCTGTGAACCAGAGTCCTTCGAGCCTCAGTGTCCTTCTGGGCTTGGCTCGATTCTGCCCCCACAGCTCTCCGGTCGTCCAAGGAGGCTGCGCAGGGCTGGATTCTTGGGGGACACCCCCGACAAAGACTTATCCTGGCTTCCTCACTGAAGGAGCCTCTCCTTTGCCCCCAGAGCTTGTGAGCACCATAACCAAATTGGAGAAAAGGCCTCATTTCCCCCAAATCGGGTTCTGTGGAAACCACTCTGCAAGCAGGTACCACGCCCTCAGCCCAGGTGGCCTGAGCTACGTGATCTCCACAGATGGGGGCAGCCAAAAACTCCCCAAGCTGGGCGGCTGGCAGCTCAAAGAGCTCCCCGGGTGGGGCCCGAAGTCCTGGGAGGCGGCACCCGAGGGCACTGTAGACAACGGGAGGAACAGGGAAACCCTGGCTTCTCTCTGGGCAGGTGAA
Source organism: Avahi laniger (assembly GCA_963575035.1). Lineage (NCBI taxonomy): Eukaryota > Metazoa > Chordata > Mammalia > Primates > Indriidae > Avahi > Avahi laniger. The sequence continues at coordinate 13,552 of CAUYSK010009778.1, forward strand.
GGATGCCAGCCTCGCAGCCTCTGGCCCGGTGCAGGGTACCCAGAGGCCGTCAGAAACAAACGAAAGGGAAGGCAGAGGGGCTGTCGGGGCCCAGCTGCGGTGCATCTGAATTTGCCCCAGGAAAAACTGCCCGCCAGCGCCAGGGCTGAGGAGGCCTGCAGGTGTCAGCCCTGGGTGGAAACCTCTGGGCCAGCTGGCTCCTTCCATCGCTACCGCCTGTGCAGACCAGAACAAACAACTGGCCCCTCCTCCCTCCCCCCTGGCTAGTGCCCATCTTTGGGGGCAAGGCATCCTGAGGGTAAAGGAGCCACGCGGGCCTGCCTGGAAAGTCTCCAGTTTTTGCCTATGTCCTGAAAAAACAGGGACGGACAGCAAACCCTCAGGGGTCCTGGTCCCTGCCCAGCCATTTGTAGGGCCTTCTGGGCAGGGCCCCAAGCAGGGAGCTAGGCCACAGGACTCCACCGCCTTTCTCGCAGCTGACTGCAGCCCAAGGAACGTGCCCTGGGCCAGAGGGGCTTCCGGGCTGCCCTGGCTCCATCCATGAGCCCCCAGATGGGGCTTTTGGGAGAAGCCCCAAGAGAGACGCCCTTCCCCACCCGGCCCCAAGCCGAGAGAAGCACAACTCCAATCTCACCTGTTAAAGTTTCTTCCCAGGGTACCCAGCCCTCCAGCTCACCTCCACCCCACACTGTGTCCCCCACTCTCCCCGCCCCCCAGGGCTGGCATCCCAGGGCGCGCCGCCTGCCAAAACCCAAGCCGTTCCCTGGCTCCCTTTTCTGGGGCTGGAGCTGCAGCGGAATTTCGGTGGAATTTTGAGGTTGCGAAGCATCTCAGCAAAGAGAGGGAAAGCAGAGGAGAGAAGGGAGGGGGAAAAGAAGTAGGATTGGGGCGTCACCTGCAGGATTCGGGAAGGAGCCGGGGCGGGAGGCGGGAGGGCGCCGGCGAGGGCTGGGTCTCCGGGCGGCGGGGGAGGTGGCCCACGGGCGCGGGGCGCCGCTCCTTACCTACATCTGCATTGCAAAACGCCTGTTGCGGGTGCACCGGGGAGCAGCTGCAGGCGTCGGCTGGGCGAAGCAGCGTTCCCAGCAGCAGGAGGCCGAGCGCCAGCCGCAGGCTGCGGGCCGCGGCGCCCATGGCGGGCTGGGGGCTCGGCGGTCGGGCGGCGCCGGCTGCGTGCGGCTGCGGGCGGGCAGGCGCGGGCTTCGCGCTCGGCCCGGGGCGCCGGGCCGGGGGCTCGGCGGGCCTCCGCGGCGCGCCCTCCTCGCCTGGCCCACTCGCCGCGCGAACTTTCCGGGCTCTTTGTCTCGGGGGCGGCGAGGGAGCGGCGGGGGCGCGGCCACCGGACGGAGGAAGAAGGGTGGGGGCGGCGAGCGCGCCGCAGCCGTCTCTGCTCCGCGCGGTGCCTCCGGGGACGCGTTGGCTGCGGGCGCGGGCCGCGCCGCCCTTTTATTGCGCTCGGAGGCGCCTCGGCTCCGCCCCCGGTGGCTGGCGGCCAATGCGGGCTCCGGGCGCTCCCGGCCGCCCCCCGCCCGCGCCGCCCGCGCCTCGCCGCCCTCCCTGGCCCGGCTTTTGTTGCTCCGGGCCCGGCCCGGACCCCTCAGCCGCGCTGGGCCCGGACCAACGCCGCGCACCTGGCCTCTGGCCTCCGCAGGCCCTGGCTCCGCGCGGGGACGCGCCGCCTAGCCCTGCGCCCCCAGCTTGGCTCTGGAGGGGCGCACGCGTGCTCCGCAGCCACCCCGGGTCCGTTAGAGGCTAGTCTCGGGTTGAGCAAAGGGATGTGCCCTTTGCGGCAGGGGCCATTCCCTGCCCCACCCTCCATGACCCCTGTGGGCTGGTGGCCTCGGGAAACTAACTGAGGACTCTTTTTCTAAGGGAGGCCTTAGGATTTTAAGTGCGCTTGGCCGGTTTGTTGGGCGGGGAGGAGAGGGAGGCGTGGTTACTGTGCACAAAACAGGGTTTTATGTAGACGGGCCATATTTTTGACCAGCCAACGAGAGATAAGGCGGGCCCAGGAGCCAGTGGGACCGTACGCACCGGCCAGGTCCTCTCACAGGCGCTCCGGGCCGTCCAGTGCGGAGCCGAAGGACTTGTCCCAAAACAGGTTTGTGTTCCAGGAAGGAACATAAAGGTGTGGACGTGTGAGGCTGGTAAATTTGGTGACCGCCGGGCTTCCTGTGCGTCAGTGAACCCGCCTGTTCCCCACGTGCGCCCTGCGTGCCCCACCTGTGTCTCACTGGGCTCAGCGGGCGCTGTTGCCCACTCCTGCCCTCGGCACGTGGGCACTCCAGCTAAGGAGACGTAAGCCGAGGAAAACAACACAATAAAAGACTAACTGGCCAAGGCGGGAGGATTGCTTGAGGCCAGGAGTCACAGACCAACCTGAGCAAGAGCAACATCCCTACCCTCTCTGTACAAAAAAAGCATAAAAATAGGAAAACTAGCCAGGTGTGATGGCACCTGTAGTCCCAGCTACTCTGGAGGCTGAAGCAGGAGGATGGCTTGAGCCCAGGAATTCAAGGCTGCAGTGAGCTATGATTGGGCCATGCACTCCAGCCTGGGCAACAAAACGAGACTCTGTCTTTTAAAAAAAAGAACTACCACAAAACTGTGTGGTGCCAACTTGAGGTACGAAGCTTTGGAAAAACACTGAAAGAATGGAAAAATGGTTTCTTTCTGTTTATGTATGCTCTGAAACAGACAACTTGGAGAAAAGTTAGATAGGCAGAGTGGTTATTTTTAGCGCCCCGAAAAATCCAAAGTCACCTTTTCAGCTTTGTTTGTGTAAACTAGAGTTATGTCATTCAAGAAATGACGCTTGAGGCTAACTTTTTAAAGTACAGTTGATTTAGAAAATTATTATGTGTCAGCTGCCTGTGGCCTTTCAGTTTTTTCTTTCTTTCTTTTTTATTGCAAATGGACCAAAATGCTGTTGAACTTTACAGGGTCCAGAATCGATCGGTCAGCGCATGAGACAAGCGGGTAACTTAGGGGCTCTCAGTCTTTTGGGCAAGATCTGCATGTAAGTGATCAAATGCTAGGGTGACAGATGCCTCAGAGCAGGCCCGTTGTCCACACGGAAGGAGCAGAGCCAGTGTGGGCTGCGTGGGGAGGGGGGCCCTAGGCGCCAGCTTGGGGGGCCACTCGCCTGGAGAGACTGGGCCCCCAGCCGACAGCCTCTCACCCGCGTCACGGGCTGTCCGCCCCTGTGTCTACCCCACCAGCACACAAGCAGGCTGGAGTCTCTCCCAGGAAAAGTTTTGAAAAACCTTCTGTGGACCCCACCTCCCCCACCAGAGAGCACCCCATTTTTCTGCTCCCTCTACCGTCGTATTCTCTAAACATGTGTCCACACCAGAAGTTTCCAGAGTCTACAGAACAGAGAGAAGCCCCTGGGGCAGCAGGTTCGAGGACTCCAGGCCCTGAGGCTGGAACGTGCGGGACTCAGTGGAGGCCAGGGGTGAGGCCGAGGAGCCCGAGGAAAGGGGATCGAGGCAGGAGACCCGGCGGAGGCTGCAGGAAGATGCACATTCCTGTGAGTGTGGTCCGGAGCCTTTGGAGGGTTCGAAGTAGAAAGGGCAAAATCAGACACATCTCTGACAAGATGGGGCTCTCTGGGGGGGCAGGGGCCAAGGGAAAGGGAGGTGGTGACCCTGGGATGCCGCTCGCAGCTTTGCTGGCCTCCCCGACCTCCCCAGCCACGAAAGGTGATGAAAACCCCCTTTCTAGAGGAGTGCTGGGACTGGCTGACGCTGCAGGTGCGGAGGTGACGGTTACCCGGAGGCATCTGTCCCACGCGCACTGCAGGGCAAGGGAAAGCCGTCTCTGAAACCAGGCCTCCCTCCCAGCCAGAGCCCCCAGCGCACCTCCCGGCTGCCTTCCTGCTGCCCAGGCCAGCTTCTGCCCCCTGACCAGCCTCTCCCTTCCCTCACAGTCAGGATCATCCCGTCTCAAAAACAAGGCGGCTGAAGCCTTGGGTAGGACTGCGGGAGACAGGAAGCAGATTCGAGCCTGGCTGCTGGCGACACAGGCTGCTCCTGTGCTTTCTGCTCCGTGGCCATGGCCGAGAGGGCTGAACAATGCGGGAGGGACACGGGGCGGGGGGGGGCACCCCATGGGGAGGGGCGGGGTCAGGATGCCCCAGGCCCAGGGCAGGGGTGGGAATGAGGAAGACAGACCCTGGGCTGGCATCTCCCTCCCTCCGTCGCCTTCACTTGTCCTCCTCTTGTCTTGACATCTGTGGGGGCGTAACAGGGGGGCCCCAGCCTGCTGGACCACGCGGCTCGTACCTGCTCCAGGGCAGCGTCTCTGGATTCTGGGGACAGACAGGAGGGAGCAGAACCTGCTAGGCTACTCCAGAGGCCTGGGGGGAGGGGCTTCCAGGACCTTCAGCCCACACTCCTGGGGCCCCACTTCCCACCGGGAACACTCGCCTTGCGCCCCCACCCCCTGAAAGAGACTTCCCAGGGCGTGCTGCAGGGCCGTCAGACCGCCCGCCCACGCCCAGACACACCCAGCGAGCCCGTCCTGGGCCGGAGGGTAAACGCTGTCCAGGGCCGGGGGAGTGCCAGCGCCTCCTCCGCCTGCTCGGCTCAGGTGGGCAGAGCCTGGCTGTGCACCGCGTGTCCCCCAGGAGGATGCGCTCCTCTTCTCACAGACTCACCCTCCTCGTCTGGACGAGAGCCACCTCCCCTGAGCAGGCAGCGTTCTCTCCCTGGAGACAGCTTGAGTGGAGCTGAAGCCCCCACACTCTTTCCAGCAGGTTGCTGGGGAGCCAGATGGTCTCGTGGGGGACAGGCATCAACACTGGCCCCACACGCCCAGGAAGCTGGACCCCAAGCCGGCGGGTCAGAGCTCTGGCAGCGGTGGGAGCATCTTGGCAGGTCTGGGGGGAGCTGGGGGCTGGTAGCTGTGGGGGACGCTGGGGCATGTGTCTTTGTGTCTGGTTGTCTGGAGGGTTTCTGCAGCCGTGAGACATGCAGCTCTGAGGGAGGGGGCAGCCCACTGGCACCATGAGGGCCTTCCCCACCCAGCTGGGCATCAGACTCTTCGCCACAACGGCTAAGTGGTGCCATCCAGCCCAAGTGTCTGTCCCCAGCCTCTCTTTGCGGGGCTGTTTACCTTGGGCCATCCTGGAGATGACAAGAAGGTGTCAAGCGTGGCCAGGGCCCGGCGTGTGAGACAGGATGCAGTTTACCGAAGCAGCTTCACGGTCAGTGGTGGGTGCTCTAAAGGGCGTTTTGACATGAATTTCATCATTCATCCTCTTTGCTCTGGGCCGGGCTTCTCAGCCCTGGCATGGTTAACACCGGGCCAGAACACTCTTCGAAGCCGGGCTGTCCTGGGCACTGTAGGATGTTGGGCAGCGTGTCCCTGGCTATGACCCACCGGATGCCAGTAGCACCCCCTACACACAGGCGTGACAACGATGAATGTCTCCGGACGTTGCGAAATCGCCCTGATTGAGAACAACAAACTTAAACTGATAAAAATTTTGGTCCTGAGCAAAGCAAGATGCAGAGACACAGGAACCACAGGGTTCCATCTTGCAGAGCCATCGACTGTGCACACGTCTGTAACCTGGAGGACAGTGACAATCACACACCGTGCTGTGACATGGGTGTCAGGGGACAAAGAGAGGCAGGGAACACAGGAAGATTCTTTTTGAAAAGTGTCCGTGATAAAACAGCATGCATGCTATTTCATTTATGTGAAATGAAATATATGGGTGGATCTAGACAGATGGACACAAGGAGTTCCTCGAAACGTTAGTGGGGTGCGGATGGGTGGTGGGGGCTTTGGTGAAAGATCTATCCACCCTGCTCCGTGTGCAGGAAAGCAGTGGTCAGGTGAGGGTTCGATCCCAAAATGGACAGCCCCAGGGGCAGAAATACAGGTATTTTCCCCATACTTCCTGTATAACACCATTGGAACCTTCTCGGCCATAGCTGCCGGGGTTCACTTTCAAATGACCCTGCCGTCATCCAGCCGCCTTGGTTCTCACCTCCCTTCAGGTTTTCCTGTGCCGAGTCTGTTGCCATTCCACAGGGCATCTTTAAGGAGGTGGGAGCTTGGCCTCCCCTTCCCAGGCAGGCACCCTTCGGGGCAAAGCCAGGGTATCCTGCTCAACAAAGCCCCCTGGGTGTCAGCCCCTGCAGCCCCCTGCGGCAGTCCCAAGCCCCTGTCGCTGTGATCTAATCTCCTGTGATTCCAGAAAGAGCGGAGGAGAGAGTGGCAGAGAGGCTGTCCTGGGACGGGCAGGAAGCCTGTGACGTCCTCGGCTCTAGGAGACTGCCACCTCTGAACTACTCGAGCACCCGTCCCAGACTGAAAGCCCATAAACCCTCCTCCAGGGAGGTGGCCCTGGTACAGCCCGGGTTTCACCCCTGGGCTGAGAAGCCTTTGGGGACCTTGTAGCACACGGACTCTGATATGGCAGCACCTCTCCGTCCAGTGGCAGGGTTTCGCCTCCTCTTTGACTCGAAAGGTCTCCCATCCCGCAGGGCGGGTCTGGGCAGGGCCCTTGGCCCTCCTTGCAGGAGCGAGGGGGTCTCAGGGAGCAAGGCTCTTGCTGCCAAGGACTCTGCAGAATCTGCACCCCTGAGCTGGCCTGCCTTCCCCACCTCCCCCTTCCCTGCCTGGCCGCCTCTCCCGCCTGCCCGCGGCACTGGGTGCTCCTGGGTCATCGGCGGACGCCTTCCTGCGAGGAACAAGGCGGAATCTGAGAGCTGCCGGATCCCGTTGAGGCCTGCCACTCCGTGCTTCCTCGTGCCTGCCCGTTTCCTCTTGGCCCTGGGCGTGTGGTCATGTGCTTCCTTTCATGGCCAGGCTGGGGACCAGGGCCAGGGAGCAGAGACGAGAACCGGTGCCCCTGCATCCCGGAGAGACACTGCCCAGCGCAGCAAGCCTTGTCCAGGCCGACTTTTCCTGGTTTCAGGTTCCCCTGCCTGGAAACCTGGCCTGCGGAGGCTCAGGTTTCCCGCCTGCCACCTTCCTCCTCTTCCTTTGGTGTTGGGGAGTGACGACCCAAGGCCATGATGTCATCACCTCTCCAAACAGGAGGGAAGCTGGCTTGGCAGGGCTGGCGGCAGTCCCTGCTGAGTGCAGCAGTAAATCTCATTCAAGGCTATGATTAGGTCTGTGCCCAAGCATTTCCTCTCTCTCTCCCCTTCCCTCTCTCCATCCTGTTTTTCTTTCTACGCTCTGCCTTGCCTTCCCCTCTTCCCGCCTCCCCTCCGTCGTCCTCTCTCCCCTGGGGATGCTTCAGGTTCCCGGTGACGTCATTTCTGCGGCCAGCAGCACACTGGACTCTTGCTACCTTCAGATTCAAGACCAGCCTCCCTCCCTCTGGAGCCAGCTGCAGGGGACAAGGAAAGGGTCCAAGTCCCTACACTCCAGGGGACTGTTGGTGGGAGTGTAGGGTGGCGTTCTCAGGGCCCCCACTCAGCCTCGAGCGGGGTGCCAGGCAACAGAAAGAGCAGGCTTGGGTGTCTCTGGCTCCAACAAGAGCGGAAGCGATGGAGCCAGGAGGAGGGAGGGCGAGGGGAGCCGGGCTCCTTGGACGGCGATGCGTTGGGTCCCCCTGCCGTCTCTGGCTGGTTTCTGGAGCTTTCGACTGGCTCGTTGACTCTTGGACATGCCACCCTTCCTCTCAGCCACGAGAGAGCAGCCCAACCCCAAAGGCCTGAGGGGCAGCCCCATAGCCCGGGCAGTGGCTCACCTGCTGAGTCCGGAGTTCGCTGCACCTCCCCACCCCTGGGTGGGAGTGGGATCCTGTGAACAGTCCCACCCACGTCACCGCGCCCCTCTTCTTCCTGCATGACTGGTCACCTGGCTCTGTGCTGGTGTTCTCTGGCCCAGGAACCAGGCCAACAGCTAGTCACCACTCAGGGGTCCCTGCTTTCCCTGGCTCCCAAACTGTCACCTGACCTCAGAGCTGTGTTGTCACGGAGGCCTTGGCAGGTGACATCCCCTAGCACCTGAGCTGGGCTGGGCTCCCTGCAGGGGTGAAGGATGCTCTGGGTTCCCATCACTGCTCCCTGTCCTGTAGGGCTGTGGTTCTGCCCCTCGGGGGAGGAGGAGGCCTTGCTGCTGACGGGTAGCCACAGTCACCCCTCCCCCACAGACACCAGCTGCTCTGGACTCTGCGTTCCTTCCCCGCTGGGCCTGGCTGTGGCCTCACACCCCTCCTCACCGCGCTCTGGCCAGGCGAAGGTGCCGCATGGTTTATTTGGTCCCGGGGAGGTGCCAGCTGGGCGGCGTGGAGACGGAGCCGCCCTGACAGGGGCCGAGACAGGCACTGCCTTTCTCCAGCTTGTCGCCTCCTTTCTCTCTGTTATCTCATGGGTCCCTTGTTTTCATGTCTGTCCACCCTCTTGACTGTGCACTTCGTGAGGTTATAGATTGTCCCTTCGTTCATTCCTTTCATTCATTCACTAATTCCACAGGTATTTATTGGGCACCAGCCACGGGTCAGAGCTGGGCAGGAGCTGCGGATATGCTTGGAAGAAAGTGGCCCCTTCCCCCTACAGCACGAACCATCCGTTAGTAGGAAAAACAGACCAAAGGGCAATTGCAGAGCATGGGGGTGCGATGACTCTGGTGCCAGGGGCAATGGGTGGGCGCCAGCAAGGTCGGAGGGGTCCAGAGGCTGCCTGGGATAAATGACTCCTCCAGTGGGACCCGGAGCGTGAGTGAGAGTGGTCTGGATAAAGGGGCAGGCTCTGCTCCAGAAGGAAGGGCGACTGCTCGAAGGCCACCTGAGGCTCCGGGGGCCAGGCTGGCCGAGCTCAGGGCCCGGAGGGGGCAGGGCCTGGGCTGTCAGCGTGGCGCGGCTGAAGGTGAGCGGCGGGGACGGAGGCAGCAGCTGTTGGTGGTGACTCACTGCTGAGCAGGATGATTGGAAACACATGTTCCCGCCAAGGCGCATTTATTACTCAGAGCCGAGGGTTCTTGGATGGCCCCCGACGTCAACGGGGAGCGGGGTGGGGGCAGAGTGGTCAGCGGGGCGGTGGGACAGCTCCGGGCTCGTCCTTGTCACGGTCACGGACTCTGCGCCTTGGCAGCCGTGGTGGGATCGCTCCTCCCGTCTGGCCATGTTCCTGACTGCTACTTAAAAAAAACTCCTTATGAGAAATTTCGAACATGTTTATAAGGAGAGAGGACAGCGCAAGGCTCACCCACGCACCGATGCCCAGTTTTGAAAATTGTCAACTCGTCCAATCTCGTTTCATCAACATCCGCCCCAGCGGATTGCTGAGGCAAATCCCAGACACGGTCGTCCATACGCAGATACGGGAAGGAAATTTTCTGGTTTTTAACGAAGGCGTACCTTCTCTTCTTGTGGGTGGAGAAGCACGTTAACTTCACTCTGCGAGGGTTTATCTCAGAGTCAGACTTTTCTCTCCTCTCAGGGCAAAACCGGCTTCCCAACATTCCCCTCTCGGAATCCCCACGCTCTCGAAACACACACCTTCTCGCCCGCCGCGCGGACACACCCTGCGGATGTCTTCAGGCCTAAATAGACTACGCGGGCAGGGCAGCCACTGCATTTCTCCTTCCCCATCCCTCTGTGGGACTCGTGGGGGACTCTTGGGTACAGTGAAGGCCTGTGATTTCTCAGGAGCCTGGAAGTTCCCTGGGTGCGTGAGGGGAAACATCTGGAATATTCTTGCTGCCTATTGGTTGTGGAATGCCCACTGCATACCACTTCCCGTGCTCACCATGTCATGCAACGGAGGAAGGACAATTTGAGGTAGCAACGTGGGCTTGAGGATCAGATAAATGAGGGTTTATCTCTTGTCACCAGGGGTGTGACCTGTGCGTGCCCGTTTAACCCCGTCAGTCTCTCCTTCCGTATTTGCAGGACGGGGCCTTGCTGGTTCCTGTCCGAGGAGCTCACAGGACAGAGCCCAGCACTTGCCAAGTCCTTGTGAAACTGGCTACGAAGGGGCCAAGCAATGAAGCAGGCGGCATGGCCAGGAACCCGGGGTTCACACCCGAACCCCTCAGCCTCCAGACCCCCTGCCCTTTCCCCACCGGCAGGCACACCCCAGGAGCATCCTTATTGGCATCCACCGAGCCACGACCGACCAGTGAGGTTGGCCGTGATCGGAAAGGTTGTCTCTGCCAGGGCCCCTGCCCCGGATGCTGGAGCTGGGACACCCGGGAAGCTCTCTCCGCAGGAACCCGACCCCGGGGAGCCAGTGGCAGTGGGCCTTCCAGCCCGTGGGAGGGGAGAGGACTGAGAGGGGGACTGACTCCCGTCACCTGGAGGCAGGTGAGGACTGATGCTCCCACCTGGGGACAGGTGCCCTCAGTGTGACCCAGTCTAGATCTTTGGGAGGGACAGACACCCGGATGAGACAATTTAGGCAAAGTGGATTTTTTTCAAAGGACACAGGGAATGTCATGTAACTGACAGGCAAAAAGTACAGAGTCCCCAGAGCCACTTTGTCCTTCTTGCTCCTCTCAGGGCCTGCACGGCTCATCTCCACGCAGTTTCCTCTCTGCCTCTGTTTTCCCCACTCGCTCTCTGCATGTCCATGGTGGTGGGACTGCTCTCTCCCCAGCTATGCCAACCTTTTGGTCCAAACACCCCTGTCTAGTTCTGTCTTCTCTAGGGTGACGTTCTTGTGTGTCAGGATCCAACCGGGCCAGCACGGGCCAGGTGACTACTAACACCTGGCTCCCTGGCGGTGGCCACTGGCACCGACTGGGCAGTCAGGGCCCAGGGATCTGAAGGCAAGGGCTGCAAGAGTGGGAGTGGGAGTGGGTGCCTCTCTGGAGGGAGGACAGTGAGTGCCCCTATGGAACGTCCCACGGGTGGGCACAGCTGGGCCCTTGACTGCCTGCCTGTGAGATCTTTGCACCTTGGAACCTGTCAGCCAGGGGAGAAGGCAGTCAGGGGCAGCGCCTCTGAGGGTCTGTCACAGCCCTGGCATGACAGCCATGTGCCCACCAGCTCGAGAGAGGTTCTGTCTGCCAGCGGGTCCTGCGGGGCCCCATCCCCCAGGCCTATGGTCTCTCTGGCCTGATGGGGGAGGGGAAGAGCACTATTTAAGGCAGACGAGTTCAGGATTCTGGTCTTGTCCATGACGTCTCCTGGGCAGCCGTGGAGGGCAGCAGCTGCTCCAGGCTTGGACGTTGACTGGACGACGTGTCCAGGGGTGGGAGGGCTGCCACTCTTACCTTGGCTGCCAAAGAAAATATTTTTCGCAGGTTCCTTGTGAGCTGAGAATGAAAATTCAATACCCAGCAGGATGAGTCCGGCAGGGTGGGGAGGGAGGCTTGGCTTTCTCCAAGAGTCCGGAAGACACTCAGGGGCGGCGGCATTCCGACCACGTCGAGACTGCAGGTCCTGGTGGCTGAGGCAGGGCAGGTGAACAGAGCAGCCCAGGGTGGAGAGGCCTGGGATCCCGGCGGAAAATGGAGCGGTGGGGAAAGTGTGTGTCTGAAAGGGCAGAGGCGGCATCTCAGCCTGAGCCTAAATGCTCCCCAAGAGGCATGTGGTAGAAATGACTTCTCGAGAGGGGTCGCAGGGGCTCCGGCTCAAAATACACAGGACAGCAACAAACTCTTCTGAAAATCACAGATGCACACTGATTTTGGAAAGTTCAGATGCACCAAAAGGAAAAAATATAACCAGTACTCACATAATCAGAGGGAATTCCTGTTAATATTGTGGCACATTCTTTTTATTTGTACATGATTGTATATATATTTTTCATATCTATGAACACATACATGGCAATGAGATAGTGTGTCCGCATCTGTAGCTTTTATTAAGCCCATGAAGTTATCGTGAGCCTCCTTCCATGTCATTAAACAGTTCCCTGCGATACCACTCACAGCATCTGCACGGTTCTCTGTGGGAGGCGGGATGGGGCTGCCAACAGCAGCTCCCAGCTTGTGGCCTACCAGCTCCCGGTCCCAAAGAGCAAGCAGGTGTCCTCAGCCGTTGCCATGGGAAGTACCTGAGGAAGGCTCTGATTGGCCAGGCTTGGATCTTGTGCCCAAACTTGGGCCAATCCCTGTGGCCAGCAGGATTGAGAACTTGGATTGGCCGGGTCTGAGCCACATGCTCGTCCTGTAGCCAGGAGGCAGGGGAAGGGATGCGGAATGGGCGGAAGGCACAGGTCCCCCGCTGCAGGCCAACAGGAGCCTGCAAGAGCTAGTGGCAGGAACGGCGAGATGTGTCTAAGACTGAAAAACCGTGAGACCCAGTGTCTTCCCCCGAAGAAGCTTATGATCTGCAGGAGACCCCAAAATATGAAAAACCCAATGAAAAAGGGGTTAAATTTCAAAAACATCATAAACACAGCAGGAGGGCTTTGCTGCAGGGCAGGCCTGGGTATAAGTCCTATTTCCCCATGACCTTGGCCAATCTCTTTACTTCCCTGGCCTGGAGCTTTCTATCCACAGAGCGGAACAGTGATACCTACGGCAGGGTGTGGTGAGAATTCCGTCAGTCGCCGTGCGCGGTTTGGAGCCTGGCACAGAGGCGGTGTTGGTAGGTGGGAGTTAGTGGCACTTGCTCAGGGAAGGGAGAGGGCGAGAAGCCCAGACCTAGCGCTCGGAAAAAGCTGCAAAGGGAATGGCGGATTCGTCACAGCCAAAAAGTGGAACCAACCACACGTCCATTAACCGGTGGATGGGTAAGGAAAGCATGGTGCATCCGTGCAACGGAATATTATTTGGCCGTAAAAAAGCATGAAGCACTGACGCATGCTCCCGCGTGGCTGAGCCTTGGAAACGTTACGCTAAGTGAAAGACGCCGACACAGAACAGGGAATGATTCCATTTAGGTGGAAGTCCAAAGAGTCAGAAAGTAGATTAGCGCTGGCTTAGAGCTGGGGCTCAGAGGGCAGGGAGGACGGGTTGGGGAGGGGGGACGCTGATGGCTACAGGGTACAAAGCTGCGCTCTGAAGTCACGAAAGTGCTCTAAAGTTGAGCGTGGTGGGCACACAGCTCCGTGAGTATATTAAAAACCACTGAATTGTCGCTTTCAATGGGTGACTTGTTCGGTCCGTGAATTATATCTCAATATAACTATTTTAAAAAAGAAAGAAAGAAATGTGAATTTGGGACTTGAAAGCTGGGTTGAGCTCAGAGTGTCAGGGACAAGAAACTGAGCAGGTGCAGGGGTGGCTTGCCCGGGCGAGGGGCGCTGGGCAGGGTCATGGCATGAACCCGGCCAGAGCAGGCTGGCGCTGGCCATGCCGCGGCAGGGGCCAGAGAACACGAGAGCCACCATGGAGGGCCCCTCACATGGCAGACCGGGGCCCCCACTTCTACTTCCAGAGGGTGCCAGGACAGACAGGGACCCTCTGTGGCCTCGGCAGGATGCTGCGAACAGGAGAGACTGTGAAAGGCTCAGCCCACTGGCTTCCAGGACGATGAACTTGGGAGGCAGGAGCCTGTGCACGGTTAGAATGCCCCACCCCCTCGCTCAGACCGCCCCGCAGAGGACCGGCCTCTCCTGTCCCGGACGCCCTGCACGTTTCCTGCCCACGACCTGTCATCCTTCCCATCTCTAAGCCGCGCCCACAAGATTCAAGCGCACCTGTCGTGATCTAACGAGTGAGGAACGAGGCAGAATAACGTGGCCCCAACAGCGTCACCACCGGCTTCGCTGTCACCATCATGCCCTCTTGGACACTCCAAGAGGAGTATTTTCTGCCGCCCCCGCCCGCGGACTGGCGCGGGCGGCGGGCTCTGGTGCTGGGTCGTCTGAGTGGGCCTCGAGGGTGAGGCGAGGCCAGGAGGAGGTGAGAAGAGCTTCCCGCACTGGGGCTGGGCAAGGCCTGGATCTGCTGGCAAGAGAGCGGACAAAATTAAAGCCGCCTGGAAGATGAGCGGGAGGGGGAGGGGCAGGAGCCCGTGCGTTGGCCGGGGTGGCGGTGGACGGTTTGGGGGACGCCGGTGGGGGCGGGGCTCTGGGCAGCTGCTCTGGGTGTGCTGCAAGGAAAGCCGGGGAAAGAGGGATGTTTTGCTGAGTTTTGAATGTGATGCCTTCGTTAGGTATTTAAATCACATTGAAAATTATTATTCATTGTTAACGACTAGACTTTAATTTTTAGGACAGTTTTAGTTTATAGAAAACTGAACAGACAGTGCAGAGCGTTCCCATGCATCCCCGCCCCCGCGTGGTCCCTGCCGTTAACATCTGGCGTTGACGAGATACATTTGTCACCGCTGAGCCCGCACCGACACAGGGTCCCTCACCAGGGCCCGGGCTGACGTGTGGCTCTCGTGCACGCCACGCCACGCCGCGCAGACGCACTGCCCCGGAAACCGCCTGTGCTCCACCCACCACCCCTCCCTCATGCGCTCGGGGTCTCCTTCCCGGTGACATTTGCTCCGCGAGGGTCCCCAGGAGCCCAGCTTGGGCAGCATCCACCACACGTGGTCTTGCCCCTGCGAGGCGTCAGGGTCTTCACTGGCCTCGGGCTCTCGGTCCCAGGCGCCCCTGCTCCTCCGGCTGGGTCCTGCCAGGCCAGCGGCTCCCCTCCCACACGGGAGAGGAACAGAGAATCTTTGTTTCAGGATCGCGAGAGAAAACAGGCAGCCGGAAGACACGAGGCTGGGTCTGGGTCATCCCACCCAGGCCACCAAAGTCCTCCATTTATTTAAGACTCGGTCCTGTGCGGGAGAAAGAGCCAGGCCAGGCACTGCCTGGGACTGTTTGCGGGCAGAAAGTTCTGGGGGCGGCTGTCTTGCAAGCCCACAGCCCGGAGGGCCCCTCGGTGTCTCAATCTGCACGTACATTATGAAATGGTGTGTTGCTTTGCTGTCTGAGAGGGAGCAGAGGGAGGCTTGGGGCACGGGGAGAGGGTGGCCCTGACACTTTGGAAGACTTTACTACATTCAGGCGTCCACGGAAGGTTGGCATGATGGTGGCAAGTCCTAGGCAAAGTGTGACAACCTCTAAAAGGCAGTAACATCAGGGAGAGCCCCAGAGCCAGCCCAAGCCCTAGGGGAGGGCTCACAGAAAAGCCCTTCTCATGTGTGTCACTAGACAATCACCCTCCCCAGCGCCGTTCAGGAGCGTCACCCCCCAGGGTCAGATGCCCTGAGCCCCTTGGCCTCGTGCACGTGGAACCGCATGAGAGACAGACAGCTCACCTGCAAATCAGCGTGGTGGCCTCGTGACTTCAGAGCTCAGACCCAGACCCTCTGCTGATTCCCTTTGGCTGGGGTGTCTTGACAGGTGTGATAACTTGTGACCCTGCCCTCCTGACAGGTAACTCTGCAGGCCTGGTCCACATCCTCGCGTGGGCGTCAGCTGCGTGGGAGGAGATGGGCGGTCTCTGACCCCCCCTTAAAGTGAGCATCAGGGACCCACTGGCCCAGCTAGATATCGAGAGACAGTTTTTATTCGAGTTCAACATAATACAGAGAAGTGCACGAGTGTAAAGGGAAGAGCTTGTGTCTCTCTGCAAAGTGGCCGTGCCCTGGTGACTGCCCGTCCAGAGCAAGAGAGGGGACGTCGCCGGTACCTGGATGCCACCTCCGTTGTGTCTTTCCCAGTCATCCCCTGCTTCGAGGTAACCGCTCTCTTAGCTTCCAGCCCTGGGGAGTCACTCTGCCAGGCTTCTATTTCAGGTCAGACTGTCCCAAACACGCACCCCAGTTTGCCAAAACCCTGTCTGGTCATTTTTGCAAAAACAATTTTATTTATTAAGAAAAAGCAGTCACTGCTTGGTTTGGTTAAACTTTTAAATTCTTACCAACAGTTTGTCTGTGTTTATCTATATCGGGGCGACTGTCTCAGGGAAAAAGTTACTAGGTGTCTGTCTAAATCGCTCATCTTGAGTAATACCTGGAATTTGATCCAATAATCTCATTCCCATCCTGAGGAACCAACCCCAAATACAACTAAAGCACAGACTGGTACCAAGGACAGTGAGAAAATGACTCCAGCAGTGGGCAGTGAGCAAGGAAACCGCAGTCCCTCCCTGCGACCGTGGTGACACCGCACGGGGTCCTGAACGAACACATCCTGGAACTCCTCCGTTCTGGGCCTCTGTTGGGTGAGATTTGAAAAACATTCTTCTTGCCTAAGCCTGTTGAGTTCGAGTTTTATTTGCAGTGGAAAGCAAACCAAAGAGAGATGCAACGTCAGGGCAAGAGGCAGTTCCATCATTTGGAGAAATTACATTTTCTGGAAAAGACCACTGCATTTTCCTTTGTTTGCTCATTTCTCACAGGTGGGTGGAGACAGGTGGGACCCTTCTGGGACTCGCCTTTGGACTTTGCTCCAACCAGCTGGTTCTGAAGGAAGTGCCGGAGCCAGAGGACAGGCGCTGAGCACACATTCCCTGCGACAAGGGTGTGCCTGGCGGCTGAGAGCAGGAAGCTGGGCTGGCGGGGCGGAGGCAGTCTCAGAGCACGCCCGTGTTGTTCTCCGAGGCTTCTTCATGTCACTCGGCGAAGCTTCAGGAGCCAAAGCTCCGGGATGGGGCCGGGCGAGTGGGAGGAAATGGGACTCGTGAAGGTTAACCTTGGACACGGGAAGCAAGAATGGCTGCAGGTCTTGGGCTGCAGGCTTTTAATAACGAGGACAAGTTCACGACCATGAAACGTGCTCACAACGTCAAGGCACCGAGGCTCCCCTCCCTCCCGCCCCATTCCTGAATCCCATGAAGGTTCTAGAGGGTCTCTCTATTGCCATTTCTGCCAAGGGACCTGAGGGGAGTGGCGGCCAGCCAGTGCAAGTCTCCTCTGGGCTGTGGAGGCTGAAGAGACCTTAAGCACCAAGCGAGGGCTGGCAGGTAAAGAGGCCCTGGCCTCTCTTCCCGCCTTGCACCAAAGGCACATCCTAGGGGCTCAACTGCAAATGTGAGTGTTTGCATCTGGGTTTTGAGCGCAAGTGAAGGAACACCACCCTACGTGGAATCAAAGAGGAGAGTGTGCTTTACAGTATAAGCACCTAAAAATTCTAGATGAACAGCCATACTGGTTCTCATTCATTTTTTCTCCAAGTACAAGCTTTAAAAAAAATGAAGCATCACTCACTGTGCCAGGCACGGGGGATGGAGAAGCACAGGAGATGTTGTCCCTGCTCCTGAGAAATTTGTCGTCTAACCAAGCACACAGACATATAGACAATCACTACAACAAAATAGGAAAGACGTTACAATAGTAAGATACTCTCATGTATAAGTAAATGTGCATCAAACTCACACAGTCTTAAACAGTGAAGTAGCAGCTCACTTAGCTGAAAAGTCACCAGGGAGGGCAGGTGTTGATGTGTTTGATCAAGGTTCTCCCTTCCTTTGTGCACCTACTGCTTTCTCATACTGGATCACCTCATGGTCACGAAATAGCTGCCAGTGCAACCAGGTTACACACTACCACGTTCAAGTTGCTTTCTTCAGCCACAGACTAGAAGTCCTGAACTTTGCTGTGGAGTGCTTAATAGTGCAGACTCAGAGTAATACAGATCTGACCTTTAACTCTGTTTCCTCTGTTTTCTGGCCTGTGACCTTGGACAAGTTATTAATACAAACCTGTTTCTGTAAAGAGAGGGAGAATGATCACACCTGTCTCATTGAGTTATGGTGAGAGGCGACTGAGTGAATGAGTATTAAGCATCTAGCACAGCTCCTGCCACATGGCAAGTGCTCTGTGAATATGGGCTGTAGAGGACCCTGGGGCCAGGTCCCAAGAGGCTCCTCCCCTTCTCTGAGGTTTCGTGTGGAATCCACACCTCTCCCGCAGCCCAGACCCTTTGGGGAGAGCTGAATCTACCCCCCTCCAGCCGTGATACATGTCTCATCTGCTGGCCTTGTTATCAGCTTAGTGCCAGACACATGGCTCAAACAGGCTGGGAGAGTGGGGAAGACATCTATGGGAGGTTCTGGCAGATGGGATTTTCCAAGACGGCCACAACAGTAGTTCCCTTGCCACAGGCTCTTCTATCAGAGTGACCTTGACTCTCCTCCCATGAGTGCTGGGATCGGCAGTCCCACCTCCTTGAATCCAGGCAGGCCTTTTTGACTGACTTAACCAATAGAGTACAATACAAGTGGTGCTGTGTGACTTCCAAGGCCATGTTATAAAAATGCTGTGCACCTCTGTCTGTTCTCTTGAACCCAACCAGCCTCTATGAAAGGAACTGAGTCCCCCAATCTGTAGCCCTGGTCGAGCCAACAGCCAGCACCATTTTGTCAGCCATGCAGGTGAATCACCTTGAAGTAGATCCTCCAGTCCCCAGTTGAGCTGCCCTAGCTGATGCCATGTGGAACAGAGATGAGCTGTCCTTGCGGAGCCCTGCCCAAACTGCAGATTTATAAGCAAAATAAAAGGTTGTTTTTAGCCATTAGGTTTGGGTGTAATTTGTTATACAGAAATACATAGATAATCAAAATAAGAGTTCTGGAAAAGAGGCTCACTCTTGCCTTTTAAATATTGTCGAATAGAGCCTGGAGCCACTGCAGCCACGTTGTCACCATGAGGGAAACCAGTATGAGGATAAAATTGCTGCCACAGAGGGTATAAAAGAGAGGTGGACCTGGATCTGATTCCCTGGACATGGTGGAACTGCTGGGCTCAACAAGCCATGAAGTCCGCCTGGCTGCTATACTTTCTAGTTAATATGAGCAAAAATAACTTCCTCCAAAGTTTAAGCCTTTCCGAATTGGATTTGTTACTCACAGACAAAAGCAACCTAATTAATGTGCCTTTTGTCACTAATGGGGAGTCACCAGTGGAGTTTAAGAAGAGGAAATGTTTGGATAAGGTACTTTAGAGCAACCACTACGGTGGCTGCATGGGTGGCCTGGAGAAAGCTGGGAGGCAGGAGGCCGTCCGGGAGTCTGTGCCACAGCTTCCAGGCAAAAGGAGGTGAGGGCCAAGGTGAGAGAAGTGGAGAAGGGCACTGCTGCTGGTCCAGGTGCTGTGCTCAGTACTGAGTGTGATAGAAAGACACACGAAATACCTCCTCTGTGAACACAGAGAGGGATGAGCCACCAGACACCTGCGGAGTGACTCAAGTGCACCAAACTCTCTGTCCACCCCTCCCATAGACTGCAGCCTCCCTCTCGGCCGTTGTCCTCCCTGGCTGGCTGTGAGGAGGGGCTGGGCATCTCCCAGGAGGATTTTGGAAAAGGTCCCAAAGGAAGTGGAAGCTTCCAGGCCCAGTGGCTCTGTGGCTTCAAAGCTTGTCCACCGCCCTCGAACAAACAGCCCTCCCCATCTCAGCCGCCGTCCCCCCCTTACGTTTGTGCTTGGTCAGTCCCCACCCAGACTGACCTCAGCCCGTCCCACCCTCCAGCCAAGCTATGAGGGCCCCCCAGCGCCCCTCACACAGCTGGTAGCTGTTACGGAGCCGGATGTTTGCCAGGGTGTTCCCTCCGCCTTCTCTCTCCTCGGGCAGCGCAGATTCTTAAAGGGCCTGGGAGAGTTTTCCCTCGTCTTGGGGCTTGGGGACACTTCTCTCTCTGGAGGCATTCTGGGAGTGCCCTCCAGCCTGGGCTGCCTCCAGGAAAACCCACTTCCATGGGGAGACGGTGCCAGAGTTGGGCAGGCAGGGCCAGCAGGCTGGACGACTCCCTTGGGGGGGTCGTGGGGCCCAGGCTGGCCTGGTTTCTGGGGGGTTCACCTGACTGGCCTCCTTTTCCTCCTTGGTGGAGGAGCATTTGCCCCTCACTCTGAAGAAGCTCACAGCAAGTCCCCAAGACCCACTTTTCGAGACCCCCCCCCTCCCCCCGCCAAGGACCTCCTGACCGGGCCTTCTCTCTGATGGGGAAATAAACATAGAAACCCCAGAGTCTGGGCAACCCACAGCCTGGAAATATCGTGCTGTGCCTAAATGAACACAGTCCTTTTTAAAAGAGCTGAAGCTTTTAAGTATTTTAAGAAATTCCCTGAACTTGTAAGAGACCAGGCAGCCGGCCTGCCTGTGGACACATCCAGCGGACCCTCCAAAGGGAGCTGCCCAGCCCAGGAGGACGGGAGGCGCTGGCTTGGCCCATCACGTGGTCAGTGGCCTGCAAGCTGTTCCCCAAGCCTGGGCCACCCAGGAGGGCAGAGCAGCCCCATCCGGGCTGGGGGCCTCCGGCCTGCAGGGTGGGCTCAGGCCAGTGGGGCCAGCGCCTCCGCTCTCCTCCCACTGGGCCTCAGCTACCACAAAGCCTTTGGATCACGGCAAAGCCTGAACCCCGAGCGTGGACACTGCCTGTGGTCTGGGGGTGCTGAGAGAAAGCCTGTCACCAGGCCGGGGATGGGGCTGAAATTCCTAACCTGGGCTCTCAAAGTGGAAAGGTTCCCAGAGTACTTGGCAGGGAGCTGGGCCCCAGCAAACATCTGGTGGTGACAGTGAAAGATGCACAAACGTCCTCATCGTCTTCATCAAGGCAACCGTCATGTGTTGAGGCCTTCAGATACCATTTCACTCAGGACTGGCCACGCCCTTGGCGAGAGGCCAGGACCCTGTGTTACAGAGACCAAAGCCCCGGCTCAGAGAGGGAAGGCTCCTGCCTAGGATCACACAGCCAAGAGGCAGGAGTCCAGCCTGGACATGTGACTGTGAAGCTGCGTCCCACTGTCTTCAGGGATGGGTCCATCTGGCACTCAGAGGTCACTTGGCTTGCCCAGCTGCAGAGTGGGCAGCAGGGGTGGCCTTGGCCTATGGGGTAAGACCAGGCAAGCAGGGGCTCGGCTTTGGTTTAGGGCCTTTAAAATGGGCACAGGATTCCTCTGAGCCTCCTGGAGAAACTTATTTCTTAGGGCAACTGCCCTCAGGACGAGGGGATGGGAGGGCATCACCGAGGCCTCCCCTGAGAACGGAGGCTGTCACAGGCTTGGGAACGGCCGGTGAAGAGGCAGCAGCCAGCAGCCCCGGGAGCTGGGGAAGGTCAAGAGCAGCCCCGGTTACCATCACCAGCCCCCCCCAAGGCTTTGTGTTGCCATGGCAACGCTACTCCCGCGCTACCCATCCCCGCACGGGGTCTGCTGTGACTGAAGCCAAAAGCTGCTTCCACGAGGCTCTTTAGAAAGGGGTTGAGGCTGCATAATGGGACCAGCTGCTCAGCAAACTACAGACGCGCGGGACAAGGAGCTGCTCGTGGTCAGAGTCCCGGCCCGCCCTCCCTGCGCACGGGCAAGGGACCAGACGCCCTGGAGAAGCCGTCCGCCTACGTCTTCCACCTGTGACAGCCTCCCCCAGAGTTGAGCAGTGCTGACCTCAGACACCTGGCCGGCTCCCCTACTTCCATGTCCAGCAGCCCCCGCTGCCCCCCACAAAGGGGTGGGGGCAGGGAAACAGCCGGAGCAGAGCAACCCCGCAGGGCGGTGGCGCCAAGGCTCCCGTAGCTTTCGAATATCCCCGGTGATTCCGACGCACAGCCCCAGTAGCGGATCGCCGGCCCAGACCCGGCGGGTTTCACACTCAGGTGGCACCAGAGTCCCAGGAGGGCGCTGAAAATACAGATTGTGACGTCAACCTGCCCCCAGGTTTCTGACTCAGTGAGACTAGGGCAGCCCTGAGAATGCCATCGCTGACGGGTTCCCGGGCGCTGGGACGCTGCCAGTCAGGACCCCGCTTGAGAAGCGCTGGTTGGATCTGATCTGAAGGGGGTCCAAGCTGTTCCTGCGCGTCACACCTCTTCCACTCCCTCCACCGTGACTCACCTAAGATTCACATGCCAAGCCCCAGGGCTGTCCCCGGATGCAGTGGAGGCCGCGGGTCTGTGCTGACTTTGAGTGCGTGGGCTCATTCACTCACCCAGCAACGATTTACAGGCTGACCACGCTCCCGCCGAGCCGGCTTTCCCGGAACAGGCTGGTGGGAAAGGCGGATTTGGTCTCATGGTGGTGGGGACACGGCAGGGGCCAGCAGCCACAGCGGAGGGTGTGGGGCAGCTGAGACTCGGGCGACTGAGGCATCCCCAGAGGTCACGAAGGCTGAGTTCCTGGTCCCCAAAATGTGGCCCGAGGTCGAGCAGCATCAGCCTTACCGGGGGCCATTTAGAACTGCAGACGCTCGGCCCCTGCGAACAAGAGCCCAGCGACCTGAAGCATGCATAGCAATTAACCTGGTGAGAAAGAATGTTCCAGAAAAAGAAGTCACATGCGTGCATTCCAGGAATGAAGGGAACGTCTGTTGACCAGAGCCAGGATTTCAGGGGGTGGGCGGTGGGGGGGAACCACCATTAGGGACACTTGTGGCAGCTCTTGGCCCCTTAACAGCAGCGACCAACCCTCCGAGTTTGCCCAGGATGGAGGACTTTTGGTTGGTCACGTTAAAGAAAAAATTATTCCACGCTGCTTGCTAACGCAAGGTCGGCAGACTTCATTCAGGACCATCGTGACGGCTGCAGGGACCACTGCCACGGGCCTGGCCGTGGGGCAGAGACGGGCTCTGGTCTCCAGAGCTGTGAAAAAACTTCTGTTGTTATTATATCGGCTACCTAGGAGATTTCTTTTGGCAGCCCCAGGAAACCAATGCAAGCCCCAAATTCCTGTTCCTCGCAGAAGCCAGGTCCAGGCACCCGAGCAGCCCCTGGAACTGAGGTGGGCTGGAGGCTGGGCCCCGCTCCCAGCGTTCGAGGGGGTCAGAGGCCCCGAGAGCCCGGGTCAGGCAGAGGGCCGCAGGCTGGCTCTCGCCGCCCTGCTTGAGCCGGTTCTGACAGGCGGTCAGGCCCCTGGCTGCCCCCTGGCCCTCCCTGCCTGACCTTGGGCAGTGCCCTGCTGCCCTGGGGTCCAGGGGCTCTGCGACCCACCCGGACTGGCTGACCTGGCCCTCCCGAGACCCCCCAGCCCCATTCTTTGGCACAGCGGACTTTGCCGAAACCTCCTCTGGACGCCTCCCTGCTCTCCTCTGCAGGGCGCGGTGTGGTCTCCTGGTCAGCGCCAGGGCTGCGTCCTCCGACCGCACCAACCCCACCTCCCTCTCTGCGCCTGCACGTCTCTCGTCTCTGCTGAGCGCGTGTTTACCCCGTCTCCTCCCGTTACACTCTAAGTGAGAACTTTCTCCACCCGCAAAATGCACGGGGTTTCCTCCCCCACACCAGGAGTTCTCCAGTTCTCTGTGGACCCCAGCGGGGGCTTGCGATTTAATTCAATTCTGACACTCAGCAGTTTCCCACCTTTTTGGCACCAGGGGCCAGTTTCATGGAGGACAATTTTTCTACGGTCTGGGGTGGGGGAGGGTGGTGCGGAGCTCAGGTGGTGACACACGGCCCATTTCCTAACGGGCCACGGCCCGGGGTTGGGGACCGCAGCGGACACCAACTAGCTGGAGTTGGCTCGGGCCCCACAGGCAAGGGCCAGGCCCACCAGCGCCCCCTCCGTCTCAGATGCCAGTCGCAAGTCCCCGGGTTGTCCAACGTGGCTACAGTTGGGGGTTCCCCTGACCGCCCCCGCCAGGGTCCACACTTGCTCCGATAGCTCACGGAGCGCAGGGAACCACTGGGCTATGGTTACCGGCTTATTGTAAACTCAGGTGTGATCGGAGGGCTCCTCCCAAATCACAGAAGACACTCCTCTAACCTCTGTCAAGGTTTTAGGGGCTCTGTGCCAGGAACCAGGAGCCAGGGACAAAGCCCAAATACACTGTGTGTTTCTTGTGACATCACACTGTCGCACCCGGACCGGGCCCCTTGCAGATGGAAACCCCAGCCCTCTTCCTGGCACCCCCGAGCTCCGCCCGGTGGGGCCTCCCCGAGAATGTCTTGAACCGGTCCCGTGAATGCACACATGTGAGTGCACACATATGGTGCCTGCGTATGTGCAGGCGGAGGGAGCACGTGATGCTCGGAGCAATATGTGAGCGCGAGGGAGCCGTGGAAGAGAGTCCTACATTCCTTCTCTGCGTTTTGCAACTTCCACATGCTTGGCTCTGCGCTCCTGGCTTCCCCGCCGGTGACATTCTTCCAGAAGACCAGCTGCTGCCACATCAGACCTTTTCTGTCCAGCTCTCACTGAGGCCTGGGGCCTGCCACCTTCCCGGGCCACACGAGGGAGCACAGGGAAGCCACCGTGAGTCCTGGCCATTTCAGGGAGTGTCTGTCCAGGGCGTGGCCAGAACTCGGCCGTGAAGGCTGGACAGCGGGGAGACGGCATGGGGGCACACGGCATTTGCAGTGTCAAAGCAACACCCACGCACCCCTTCCCACAGCCGTATGAGCACAGGTCACACGCTCCTGTCCCCACAGCCAAGGCCACCTGAACCAGTGCGTGTGGCAAAGCAGGCGGGAGGCCCCTGGTCCCTCCCTGCGACCACCCGGGCGGCCCACGACCGGCAGATCCCTGAAGCAACGTCTCGGTCATTTGGGGAAGGAGGAAGAGTGGGGACTGGAGACTCAGAGATCAACCAGCGAACGCTCAACACAGGATTTGTTCTGCAAGTTGCTTTTGTTATTTTTAACTTGATATCGTGTCTTGCAGATCTTTTACGTCAGTGCATGTGGGGGCCACGGAATCCTTCTGAGCAGCTGTGTGCTATTCCGCTCTGAGGATGCCCGTAACGTATTGAACTGTTCCTCGGTGCATCGATCTCTGCCTGCGTGTGGGAAACCTGCTGCCGTGTGAGCCAAAAGGCCCGGGTGGCTGTTCTCAGAGGGCCTCTTGGAGCCTTAGGTCTGGGCGTGGGTTTCAGGAAGACAGGAGTGGTTCAGAAGTTTGCTGGGTGTGGTGGCAATGGCAGCAGTGACAGTGGGAACCCAGTGTCCCATGGGGGCAGTGAGGATGTCTATGGCAGGGACATCGGTGGCTCCAATTCCAACCGGACTACTCTGGGTCCAGAGGCCCTCAGCTTCCTGGCTACAGCCAGGTACAAATGGCCATAACTGATCGTACCAACTCCTGTCTGGAGGTGGAGTCTATCCCCCACTGTGGGATCCATGCAGGCCTTGTGGCATTCCAGGCTTGGGCCTCAAGAAGCCTTGCATGTCTTTTCATGGAACGCTGCCACCATGGGACCAAGTCTGGGTTAGTGTCCCCAAGAACGAGAGACCATATGGAGAGAGGGGCTCCACTCTCCCAACTCTTCCAGCCATCCCAGGTGGGCCCTGAGTGAGCCTAGCTGACCCCATGCGGAACCGTCCCAGCTGAGCCCAGCCCAGATTACAACCCACACAGTCACGTCCAAATGAATAGGTTGTTTTAAGCCATTCAGTTTTGACGTTGTACGTTACTAAGCGAAACTTAACTGAACAGTAATCTTACTTAATTCCTGCTCAACTCCCAAGACTAATTCTGAAGCCTTCCCATCAATTCTGTGAGCTTCCTAATTCTTTCCATAAATATTTTTTCTGGTTAAGTTAACCAGAGATGGTTTCTGTTGTTTGCAACTGAGAACCCTGGCTGGAATAAAAATTGGTCCTGGAAATGAGTTTCAGATAAGACACCGTCGGAGAAATCATGGGCTGAAAGCACAGAAAATCCTTCTTTTACACACGCACAAGCATGGCTAAAGGTAAAAACGGACAGTCACAAGTGTTGACGAAGCTGTGGAGCAACTGAAGTTCTCACTGTCGGAGGGAGTGTGTATCGGTGCAATCACCCGGGGAGGGGTTCGGCAAAATCTATTAAAGCTAAACACATGGCCCGTGAATGCACTCCCAGGTATATATCCCCAACAAATGAGTCCATATGGCCACCAAAAGAATGCCCGAGAATGATCAGAGACCCTTACCTAATGCCATATACAAAAATTGACTCAAAATGGATCAAAGATCTAAATATAAAACACAAAA
The DNA here is from genome assembly GCA_963575035.1 of Avahi laniger. Taxonomy (NCBI): domain Eukaryota; kingdom Metazoa; phylum Chordata; class Mammalia; order Primates; family Indriidae; genus Avahi; species Avahi laniger. Next base: position 39,253 of record CAUYSK010009778.1, read on the forward strand.
CTACTAAACTCTTAGAAGAAAACATAGGGGAAAAGCTTCATGACATGGAATTTGGTAATGATTTCTTGGATATGACACCAAACTCACAGGCAACAAAAGAAAAAATAGACAAACTGGACTTCATCAAAATGTTAAAAGTCAGTGCCTCAGAGGACACTGTCGACAGAGTAAAATGTTCACAAACCTGCGAGGGGCGGGGGCTCCCCCTTACCCGCCGCACAGAGAGCCACTTACTGAGACAACAGGATTGTCACAGAAGACAGGAGATTTATTGTGGAGGATTCAACCGGGAGGTGGGAGGACGGCCTCAAATCCGCCTCCCTGACCAGTGGGGTCGGGGGTTTCCCAGAGGGGAATGAATAACGCGTGACGTGAGTGAGCATCCTCACGTGCTCGGTTGGAGGGCGGGGCACGCAAGCGCAGTGACAAGTCACACTGGCACGCACGTCACATGCTCAAAAACCGGTGGAAAAGCCTCTCCCAGGGCGGAGACGTTAGCAATACGATGAGCTGGGGGCAATATCGGCCCCCTTCCTGTCCGTGCGCGGGTGGGGGCGGGGAGGAGGCTGTTAGCCGGGCAGCAGCTGCGGCGGATGCCGCTTCTCTGAACGGTCGGCGAGCGCAAGGCCTCGGGAGCCCCATTTGTGAAAACAGCTCGAAAGGGAGGGCGTCAGTGAAACAGAAAGTACAAGGTTCTGGGCTCAAGTCCACCCGCCTGGGAACGTCAGACGCAGGAGAACTGCAAAAGGGCGTTTTTGTGCAGGGAGCCGGCGACAAAAAGGCAACCCACAGAATGGGAGGAAATATTCGCAAATCATATATCTGATTAATGTACAGAATACATAAAGAACAACTAAACCTCAACAGCAAAAAAAACCCCAAAGTGGTTCAAAAACAGGCAAAGGACTCGAACAGACATTCCTTTAAAGAAGATGTGCAAATAGGTGGCGAATGAACCTACGAAAAGATATTCAATCTCCCTAATCACGGAAATGCAAGTGCAAACCACCGTCACTTACCGTTCACACCGTCAGCGTGGCTGCTATGAAAACAACGAACAACGCCGCCGGGAAGCACGTCTTGGCGAGGTGAGGCTGTGGGAAACCAGCAGTCCTGGCGCATCTGTCGTGGAGAACGGCGTGGCAGCTCCTCGGAAACTAAACAGAGTTGCTGCTGGGTCCGGCAGTGCCACTCCCGGGTAGATACTCGCAAGGGTGGGACCAGGGGATCCAACAGCCTCCTGTTTATCGGCGCTCACGGCCCCACAATGCGCAGCAGCTGAGAGGCGGACACAGCCCAGGTGCCCCGACGGAGGGTGGAGAAACGGACCGTGGTGCGGTGCGGCGTTTTCCAGCCGTAAAGAGAAGGAAATCGTGACGCGGGCTGCGCCGCGGACAGGCCTTGGGGACGCTCTGCTGAGTGAGATGTTAAGTCAGACACCGAGAAACCAATCCTGTGTGATTCCACTTACACGGGGTCCCCAGAGTGGTCACAATCTAGAGACAGAAAGCGGAGCTGAGTTGCCGGGCGGGGGAGGGAGGACGTGGAGCTGCTGTTTCACGGGGACGGAGTTTCCGTTTGGGAAGATGGAAAGTTCTGGAGATGATGGCGGTGATGGCTGCACAACAGTGTGAATGTACTTAATGCCACGGAACTGCACACTTAGAAGTGGTGAAATGGTAAACCGTACGCAACGTGCTGTATATTTTACAACGATAAACACACACGGTTCCCCCAGACAGCTTGAGTGACCCCAGGGAGCCTTAGGGCCCGTGGAAGCTGCTCACATAGCCCCTAGCACAGAGCAGTTATTTGAAGAACACTTATTTTAATAAAGTGTTCACGGAAGCTTTATTCAAAATACCCGACCCCCTGAAAACCACCCCGCACGCATCCCCTGCAGAAGAGGTCAGTGAACCGCAGCGCACGCACGGAGCACGCGGGAGCCTCACGGGCGGTGTGCGGCAGGAGGCCGACGCTGGAGTGTGCCTGTGTGGTCCCGTCTGCGGGAGGCTCGGACACAGGAAGGCCTGCGCCGCCTGCGGGAGTCGGGGCAGTGCTTGCGGGTGGGGTCGTGTGCCGCGGCCACGTGGGTGTGTGGATGTGGGGTGCAAACGACCTGAGCTCTGCGCTTCCTACCTGTGTACCTGGGTGTGTGTGTCACACTCCAACAAATTGTTTTTAAAAATCCCGCTGGCATCGAGGGACGCTGGCGCTGCACACGGCGGTGAGCCAGCGGATTCAGCAATTGCCGTGGCCACCTGCAGTGACGCCCCCACTGGAGTCAAGACGTGGGGCTGAGTTGCACGTGGGGTAGTGTGAGCAACATTGAGGAATCGGGGCGGCTGCTTCTAACGGGACTGGAGAGATTTAAAAAAAGGACAATGACAAGCTCAAATTCCTAAATTCTCAGCCTAAGCCAGGGATTGAAACACAAGAATCTTCTATGACCGTGCTAATGGATCTCTCATCTCAGCTGCAGAGCTGAGGAAACTGAAAGCTAGATGCAGTTTGATCCAGCACAGGGAAGGACTAGGGGGATGTAAGTGAGGTGCCCACTCTCAGGGGATAGACTGCTGGGGAAAGTCCTTTGTCCCTTTCTGCTACCTTTCCTACTGCCTGAAAGGCAGAAGTGGTGGCTGGAATCTTAGCAGCCATTATGGGCCATGAGGTAACCTTGAGGGTGGCAATCATAAGGTAATGGTGTAGAAAAGGAAGGCGCCTATCTCCACAAAGACTGCTTTCTCTCTTCCATGTGAAAAAAACAAAGAAAAATCCCATATAAGCTACTGATATGTTGGGTTTTCATTACATGCGGCTGAATCTAAAAATATCTAGTACAGGTGCATCCATCAGAGATGCTGGCTTTGTGCGCTAGCTTGAGCAGCTGGGAGGAGTGCTGATTATGTACTTGGTTGACTGAAATCCAGAGTCTCTGCTGACCCACGAATTCCTTGACAGGATGTAGAGAAAGGAATCCAAGGAATCTGGGAGCCAGGACCCTGAGGCGTGTCCCATGTGCCATCAGTCCCCAGCCCGATTCTGAAGAGACCCCCCCAGCCCCCCACTGCCAAAGCCCAGTGAGGTGCACTGGGGGAGGCAGCGTCTCTTAGGTCCCCGAGGCTGGTCTGTGTAGGTCAGAGAGGCCCCTGGGAGACACTGCAATTGAAAACGCTTCGTGTGGCCACGGAGAAGACGTGGCTGGCTGACCACATGGCGCTCGGGACCAACACAGGCAGGCAGCTTGCAGGCTCCTGATTTGTAGCACTGAAAACTCGAGACCCGGCGCACAGAGACAACTTGAGCCGTCACGGTACAGTCATAGCCTCTCCCCACCCTGGATCACCCAGAACCCTTCAAAGGAAAGGTGGGCACGGATCTCAGGCGAGGAACTTTGGAACAGAACCAGCGGGAACAGCACTGAGGATGTCCGTCCCGGCCTTCCCCAAACAGCTCGTGGCCATTACCCAGGCAGCCGAGCTCCAGGGACAGGGCTCTGTGGGCCACGTTAAGTGCTCGGTCAGTGGATTGTCCTAAACCACGGCAGGGGAAGACTAGGGCTGGCACTGCTGCCGCCTCAGCGTGGCCGACTGGAGCGATGAGCACAGCCCTGCACGCGGATGCACCGTCGCTGCGAGCAAGTCTCTCTCCTCCCCCCCGCCCCACGCACACACGCACGCACACGTCCTGCCTCGGGAGTGCACGCACCGGCTCTCATTTTGTGTCCAGGTCCTGCCGTCTTACCGTGCTACGGTCATCACACCGGACGATAGTGAACACAAGGGGTGTCCGGTGTGCTCCTGGTCACGTAGAGAAGGGCACAGCCTCGATTAGTCTCTGTGGACTCTGGAGGTGACACATGCCACACTTGGGGGCAGCTCCCGCCATTCATGGAGGCCCAGGGTCTGCTGTCGGAGCACAAGGCACCGCCTGCTGGTGCAGCTGCCGGGCAGGTGGTCTTTGTGACCGGGTAACCCAGGGTGGGGGTCGAGGGGCCTGAGGGGGGCCCCTGGGAGACATCTGGGAGTTTGGAGCAGAGGAACGCCCTCTTGGCAGGGAAACTCTCTCCTTCCAAGCCGCAGCCAGCTTCGGCCCAGACGCCTGAGCGTGGGTCCCGAGCTGCCCCGGGGGCTGGGTGTGACCAGGATGCGCCTGCCCAGGCGGGAGCGAGGCCCCCAGGAGGGCCCGGCAGTCCCGCAGGTGCGGGTGGTTTGCGTGGGCATCACAGCCGCCCTGCCCTCCACCTAAAGTACCTGCTCCCACAGGACCCCGGGGGCTCCGCAGTCCCAGCGGCTGAGGAGAAGGAGCGTGGGCTAACACCAGACGGGAGTGGCTTGTCCCCCGGCAGGAAGGGGACTTCACTTTGGGCCAAACTTGAGCAGAAATTCCCATTTTCCACGTGGATAGAGGAAGAGGGCTGGGGGTTGCGTGGCCCGTGGAAGTGGCTCCTGCTCGGTGAGAGGGTCTGGGCTGGAGGGCGCGAGGCGGCAGACCGAGTGGCAGTGGGTGCTGGGAGGATGAGGACGATGTCCAAGGGCCCCGGAGATGTGCCCTGACACCGCTCAGGGAGGCCCGCTGCAGCCCTGCGCCAGGGTCCCACCCCGTGGGGACGGCAGGCTGCTCTGCGGGTCGCTCTGCGGCCTCCAGCCACGAGGGCCCGCGGAGTCGGAAGTGGGGGGTTCTGCACGGCTGGCCTTTGCTTCGTCACCAAGGACGATGTGCTCCGACCTCCTGCCCCCGAGTCCTCACCCGGCAGGCACCCGCATGTTCCCAGAGAGCAGTTGCTTGTGGTGGGCCCCTTCCACCACGGAGGACCAGCGCCACCAGCCCCGCACCACCTGAACGCCTTTCCCGCCGTGACGGCGCCCACAGAACACGCGGGTGACTGGGGAACCACAGCTGGGCCCACGGGCTCCCTGTGGCCTGTGTGGCCCATCACACGTCGCAGGCTCACAAAAGAGGAGGCCGGACGAAACCCAAGCCCAGGCAGCGCAGGAAGAGATGCAAGGACCAGGGTCTGAGGCTGCGCCGGGGCCGGGTAGCCCACCCTGGAGACAACCACTTCCAGATTCCTCCGTAAATCCTTTTATCATTTACTGCAAAAACCCAAAATGCTGCCCTTCGGCCTGCGGATGCACCAGCGCGTCGCCCAGTGTGGCTCTCCTGGTCAGGGTGCCGAGCTGTGCCCTCGTCACCTGGCGATGGGTGGGGAACCTGCAGCCTCGGGGTCACCTGTGGCCTTCTCGATCCTTGAGTGTGGCCTTTTGACCGAATCCAGATTTTACAGAACAAAATAAAGGGGTTTGTTCCGTGAAGTTTGGATTCGGTCGAGGGGCTACAGGTGGGGATCTGGGGGGCCCCGTGTGGCCTTGAGGCTGCAGTTCCCCACCCCTTTAAAAGGGCTTCGCACCCAAGAGAGGAGCTTCCCACCAGCAGACCCCCGCACGGTGCAGTGAGCTGGCAGCGAAGGCCAGAGTGTGGCCTCTGGCGGCACCGCGCCCGTGGGGAACGGGGGAGCAGGGCCCTGCTCCGAGCAAAGGGGACGGACGCACTCAAGTGGTTCCCGGGGTGCCTCCTCACCCCACCACATGCACCGGCTCCCCGCAGGGCCGCAGCCTCCCTTACGACAGGACAAGGGCCCAGAGCTCTCTGGAAGGAGCCTCCTGGTCGCCTCGCTAGGCCCCCGCCCTTGGCCACTGAGATGCTGGGGCGGGCAGGGACAGGGTGCCTCGCTCTTGGGACCAGCTGGAGAGGATGATTCGACTTCTTCGCTGCATCTGCTACTTGTCTGCACTAACTCTCCCTGCTCCGCGTGGCGTGGCTGACGGTGCGATGGTCTGTCAGTTTTGAAATGTCCAGAGAGTGGAACTAGAAGTGGGGGGTGGGGATGGAGGCAGAATGTGCACCCCAGGGGTGCAGGGCCTCCCTTCAGTAAAGGTGCCGTTCCTCGGGTCTGAGGGGTTGTGTTTCTGCTTTTGTTTTCTGAAACGCGAGTGGGAGTCGGGTGTGTTGGGTGTCATCGGCTGTCCTGGCTGCCCAGCGCCCGAACCCCCCCGCACTGGGTGAGCCTTTGTGCCGCTCCTGCTCTGAGGCCAGAACAGTCCAGATGCTTGTTCTCTCCAGCCTGGCAAGGAGGGGCAGGCACGTGGCCGGGGCTCAGCCAGTCACAGGCTTCCACCGGGGACTCTGCCTGGAGTGTGTCACAAAGAGCAGGGACAGTTTGGAATTCCTGCTAGCGGTGGGGCGGCGGCCGACACCCAGAACCCAGCTGCGGCCTCCAAGCCGGGTCCTCTGACCTTCCCCTCGACCCCACAGCCCGGGTACCTCTGCAGCATGGCCCTCTCCTGCCTGCCCGGCCCCGGCGGGCGTCTTTCATTGTGGTCCAGCGGCCTGTTGCTGGGCGTTTAGGTGGTTTCCAGTTTTTCTTTCCTACAAACAGGCTGAGACGAGAACACTCGTCTCCCTCCCCGTGCACATGCACAAGGATTTCCGGAGGAAAGGTTCTCGCTCTGCCCTTCCTGCTTCCCGGCCGCCTCCTCCCAGCCTCCACAAGCTGCTGCCCCTCAGGCTCCACGCCCAGCCCGGGGGTTGGTCGCGTCAGAGACCCCACCCACCCGAAGGCGGTCCAGCCCGGTCCGGCCCTGTGCTTGCGCCTCGGTTCCCCATGGGACGTGACCCCTCGACCCCACTTTGGAACTAACTGCTCCAGGCGAGGACGCCTGCTTGCTGTCGCCCAGCCCACCCGCTAGTCCCGAGCTTCACGAGGACAGAGGCCTGTCTGCCTCATTCTCTGTCCCCAGAGCCCGGCACACCCGCTGTCAAACAGGGTGGACTCAACAACACTCTGTGCGCAAACAAACACGTGGGAACTGCGATGGGATTTTAATGACCTCAGGCCTGTGACAATGGAGGCTGGCGGCTGAAAGGGGCCGGAGGAAGCCTGGCGTGGGCCTTGCTGCTTCCCGACCTGGACACCAGTGGGCAGGGGGAGAACGAGGAACTAGTGGAGAATGCTAGCTGAAACCTTCCAGTAATTTCTTTAAGCTCAGGGAGATCGGGGAAGCAGGGGGACATCTGGTGGCCGGTTGTCGAAGGTGGCTACAGAGAGGAAGGAGGCAGGGGAGGGGCGGCCCTCGGCACGGCCCGGGTGTGCCTGGCCGAGTCCCTACCACGCCGTGTTGTCCGCGCCCGTGGAGTTGGTCAGGTAGAAGGGGCGGATGACCGCCCGGAAGCTGCTGAAGGAGCCCGTCGGGCAGGGGAAGAGGGAAGCGCTCCTGGAACCGTTGTTCTCCAGGGCACTGGGGATCATGGCCTTGGGGCCCTCAAAATCGGCGACGTCTGCCACGAAGCGCCCTTCGCAGAGCACCAGGGCTTTGTTCTCGTAGCCGATGGTGGGATCTGAGTAGCCGGACCTGGTCAGGCCCAAGGCGGGGAGCTCGTCCGAGGTGCACGAGAACCCGTAGTTCCAGCAGCTCTGCACGGTGGGGAGGTAGGCCAGGGACCAGGAGACGCTCTTGGCCTGGAACAGGAAGCTGGGGTGGGGCGGGGTCTGGAAGGACTGGTAGGGGTAATACCTGTAGCTAGAGGAGGCGCGGCTGTAAACTGCGCCGTAAGAATAACCGAACGGAAGCCCTCGTGCGTTCTGGGAATTGGCCGTCACAGAGGCGCTCCAGGTGGGCGAGGTGTAAATCCGGGGCTTGTACACGTCCTCGGAGAGGTTCAGGCCTCTGTACTGGGCCAGCAGCTGGAAGGGCACGGTGTGGAACTCCAGGGCCTGCAGGATCTTCCTCTGGAACAGGGCCTCGTGAGCCCTGTACAGGGACAGGTTGAACTGCAGCTCAAAGAGGTCCTCGGGCCGCATCATCGGGAAGCGGACCATCTCGATCAAGCCCTCCACGTCCCCGCGGGAGGCGCGCTGCTCCCAGCTCCAGGCGTCCAGGGCCTTGAGCAGGGCCAGCTCGCTGGGCACAGCCAGCTCGCTCTTGGGGAGCAGCACCTGGAGCAGGGCTGTGGGGACGCTGGGCCAGGCCTCGGCCTGCGTCAGGGCCTCGAAGTTCCAGGCCAGGAACCGCACGCAGAGCTCCTCTAGCACGGGGTCCCTGGTGGCCAGTGCATAGGCGTAGAGGTCCAGGGGTGTCCGGAAAGAGGGGTCCTGGGGCAGGAGGCTGGCAAAGAGGCTGGCACAGTATCCCTGCAGCTGCGTGGCCCCGTAGGCAGACGCCAGCTTGTGGAAGCACTTGGCCGACGACAGGGAGATGTCGATCTTCCTGGAGTAGAAATACCTGGGCAGGGAGAGGGAGAGCTGATGCCTGCCCCCAGGACAGCAGGGGCGCCCGGGCTCCCGCCGAGCATCGCCGCGTTTGAGAGTGTGAGTGTGCCCACGAGCGTGTGAGGAGCCTGTGCAGTGTGTGTGCACATGCGTGTGCGTGAGTACAGGCGTGCATGTGCATGTCTTGCTGTGACCGGTGCCCTCGCCCCTTACTTGGTGGGTTGTGCTTTTGAAGAGGGGAGGAGGGCGGAGCCCCTGGGGGCACGGCACGGAGCTGCACCCGCACCCCCACCCCGCGGATGAGGACGGTCACCTGAGGAAGTCTCTGACCACAGGCGTGCACTCGGCGTCCACGCTCATGACGACTTTGCTGCCCGGCTCCTGCCACAGGGCCTGGGCCTCGGGGTTGGAGGTCAGGATCAGGGTGTGGGCACAGAGGTCCAGCACCTCCTCCTCCTGCACCTGCACCTGGAGGGACAGGTCACAGCCGTGCTGGCTGTCGAAGATCTGGCCGAGCGCGGCGGAGAGCTCCCTGGAGAGGTCGAGGGTGTGTCTGCTTCTGGTTTCTGGGAAGGGGCAGAGGGACATGTGCTGCGTTAGGCGGTCGAGGCTCTGTCACTCGCCCGCCCTGGCTCTGGACACCCGTGTTGCCCTCTGGTCAGTGTCTTCATCTTAAATCACAGGGTCAGTGCCTGCCTCAACTGCTCAAACGGCTCCTGGGAAGGTGAGGGACAGGGTGGACCCCGAGGCCCCCGCCCACCCCTGGGGACCAAGAGTGGCTGGGGCCCTGGCCAGCCTCTCCCTCCCTCCTCTCCCCCACATTCGGGGGCACCTGGGTGGGGGTTTAGGGTGCTGATGTCCAGGGCCCCACCCTTTCAACCACCAACCAACCAACCATCACGGATGTTACCCTTCTACAGCCAAACCACCTGCCTGGTTAGATGGCCTGACAAGTTAGGGTCCCATGGCAACCCGACTTCAGAACTCCGGGGATCCCTGAGCAGCCTCCTGCAGTGCACGAGGCCTGAGAAGTCATGGGAGGCTCCCTGGCACGGGGGACGGGGGATGTACCTCCTCCCTCCTCAAAGCACAACTGGAAACTAAACCCCCTCGGTTCCTCCTTTGCCCCAGTAGGTCTGCAGCCCCTGACTCCCCTCGGCCAGACTCCCGGGCCTCGCAGCCCTGGGCTCGGCCTTTGCTCTTCCTGCCACAGGCTGCCCTGCCAGAGGCCGCCTTTGCCCTGCGCCACGGCCCCTCCGCAGTGTGAGTCCTCCCCTCCAGCCAGGTCCGTCCCGGGTGGGCTCGGGCTCCCTACCCTGTGCCCTAGGGCCCCCAAGCTCAGTGCAGAGGGAAGTGGGCAGGGAGTGCCCCAGGCCTGTGTGCCAGCCCAGAGGAGCCACAGCTGGTGGTGAGGGCAGGAAGGATGACGGTACACTCAGACGCGGGGACTCAAACCCGCATCAGCCTGGGTGCCCGCGGCATGCGGGTGGGCGAGGGGAGAGGCGGGCTGGGGCTGCCCGTGGCCAGGCCTTCCCGCCACAGGAAGTGCTTGAAGCCTGTTCATGTGTGGCCTGGTGCTGTGTGGAGTGTCGCAGAGCCAGAGCTAAGAGAAGCTAGGCAAGCCCCGGATGCGGACGTCAGTCACACTTATCAGGGACGGGGCTCACCGCCCGACAGCGGCTTCTCGGAGCATTTCGTGGGCAAGCTCCGGCAAAGCCTGGGTGGGGAGCTCGGGACCCGTGGCTGTTAGCCAGGGGCTGTCGGACTTCCAGGCCCCTCCATGCAGAGTTGAGGGGGTGGCACCCTGAACCCTGGCTTGCACAGGTGTGTGCTTCACGTAGGGGGCATGCTGGGAGGGATGGGGGTTCCACAGGAACCAGGGCACATCGGGGTTCAGGGAGGCGTGGGCCCCGCTCACCGTTGGTGCAGACCACGCCGGCGTCCCTCTCGTGCCTGCAGTTGCTCTTCAGCCAGCCCAGGGATTTGCAGTCGGCCAGCGAGGGCTCGGTCCCCGTGCACTCGACCTCATCCAACATGACCGGGCCCGTCCCTGTCGGCACAGCAGAGGTCAGGGGCCGGGGCTGCGCGGGGAAGGCCCTGCCACCAGGGCCACTCCTCTTAGAGACATGGAAACAGCAATCACAGTCACCGCACAGGAACAGGACGTCAGAGCAGGGAAAACCACCAGCCACCCTGTGGTCCCCTCCCGGGCACGTCCGTCTGTGTGCAGGTCTCTCGCCAGGTCTAACTGCAGGGACACTCGCATGTGGGTTTGGATTTATTGCTGCAACGTCGCACCATAAACTCGGCCTCGTTCTTACGAGGTCTAACGGCTGCTTCAGAGACAGCAAACTCGTAGACCACAGTTCATGCAACCACCCCCACTGCGGAATATTTGGATCATTTCTCTTTTTCTCAGAATCACAGCCCCTGTGTCAGTGGAAATCTTCCTGCAAGCAGATTTCTCTTTTGAGGGGAAAATGTTTCAAGAAGATAAATTCCCCTGAGTGGCGTTTCTGGGCCGGAGGGAACAAGAACGCAGCGAAACCCAAGCAAGCGCCCACCGTCGCCTTCCGGCGAAGCTTTACTCGTGTCCTCAAAAACGCTGCTCATGCTAAGCTAGCGGGAGTCCAGTGTGCATGTGTTTGACGTCTATCTCGTCATTCGCCCCCGGCGAGAGCCAGCTGCGCGTTGGCATGGGGACGCAGGCCCTACCTTGCCCAAAGGCGGCTCTGCCCAGAGCCTCGGTGGCGTTCTCAAACCCCAGGGCCCGGCACACGACGCTGGCGTCGGTCAGGTCCCACAAGTTGTCACACACGGTGCCCCACTGGCCTCTGTAGAAGATCTCCACGCGGCCCTGGTTGGCGGTGCCCCCATCGGCCAGCCGCATGTCGCCGTCGTTCACACCTGCGGGCAGAGGTGGGCAAGGACCGGGTTGGGCCACAGCTGCACAGCCCCCACTGCCGGGGTGGTGTGCCGAGCTGGTGGCAGCCAAGTTCTCCCCAGCTAGGGGTGACGTGCCGAGCTCGTTTTCCAGCTCTTTGACGTCCCCCTACCCTTCCGTGTGGGGGCCACTCGCTGGGAGGAGTGGAACGTACATGCGGCCCCACCGGGCTGAGCTCGCCTCTCCCTGGGTGGGAGGTCTGAGCCCTTCTGCACAGACGGAGAAGAGGCGGAAGGAGGCATCGGTTCTCCCGCACCTGACACTGGAGGGGCAGGAGGCCCGTGATGAGCCCGCCTGCCTGGGGCTTGGGGGTGCTGGCCCCCAGAAACACAGGCAGAATACTCCCAGCTAGGGAAGGGCGTTCCTGCCCCACATGAGTTCTGGGACACGGCCCCTAATACCCCTGTCCCTGCTGGTGCTGGCAGGGTCAGGCAGGAGCCGGTGTCTGGTTCCAGGGCCATCCATGACAACGGGCGATACTCGGCTGTGGGTACCCCCGATTTCTGTGAGGTCACCAGGAGGAGCAAGGCTTCCGTGGGGTCGCGGTGTGCAGAGCACAAGGAAAGGCTCCTGGGACCCTGTGGAAGCTGCTGACCTCACGACACCCCAGCGACTGGCTGGTTTGGTCAGACCCTCTGGTTCCCACCGGCTGGAGTGGAAAACTCCTTGGCATCCTCTCCATAACCTGCATCTCACCTGACCCCAGGTGAGCCCTGCTCCCCGCCAGGACCTGCAAGCCACCACCACTTGGGCTACGCAGGGCTTCGAGTGGGAGAGAAGACCCGCTAATCCCCGGCACCCAGGCGCCGGGCAGAACATCTCAACTGTCCGCAAGGAGAGCGTTGGCCCCAGACCATGGTGCAGCGGTCAGACTTGCTTCTGGCCTTTCCCAGTGGCTTGACTCACCTTGAGTCCCTGCGACCAGCAGCCACATCCAGAAGAGCCGTGGGAGGGCCATGGCCTTGCCTGGAAGCTCCGGTCCTACAGCAGAAGGAAGCGGCAGAGTGAGACACCAGCGTGGGGCAGCCCCAGGACCAGGGACTGGTCTGCCATCGTCCTTCAGTCCGACTTGTGGACGGCCCACCGTGTGGCAGGCGGGTCCCTCTCCTGCAGAGCCGACTACATCGCAGGTGAGTGTGACGACACCATGGACGTGGAGGCCCTGGTGCCACGGGTGCCCCCAGCAGGGACCCTCACTTGGTCTGCAGGGTGGTCCTCAAAGGATGAGTGAGATTTGGCCAGAGGAGGGATGGCCGGGTGTCTCCTGGAAGAGGAGCCCAGAGGCGAGTGAGCCACTCTCAGAAACCAGGCCCTGGGCGGGGCTGCACATAGGGGTGGCTGGGGAGGGTCGAGAGGCTTCGGAGGGCCGGGCTAAGGACTGGGCCTTATCTTCAGGTGACAGATCCCTGCGAGTGCCCAGCAGTTGGTGGCAAAGATGAATCTACGGCTTAGAGAGTATACCGGAAGGGACCCGTCAGGAGGACACCAAGCCCAGGCCAGGGGTGACAGAAGGTGGGAGCTGTGGGGGGCTCCGGAGTATGGAAGGGGGCAGTGGAGAGGAGGGGTCAGGTCTCTGTGCCCCGGGGGGCATGACTGAAACTAAGCTCCTGGAAGAGTGGTGGGGGCAAGGCGTGGACCTGAAGCGTCCCCAAGACATCAAGGCTCAGAGGACCCAGGTCTCCAGCTTTTGGCCTGGCATTCTTGCCTCTATGTAACTTTTTTTTTTTTTTATTTTTTTAAATTTAAGAGGCAGGGTCTTGCTCTGTCTCTTGGGCTAGAGCGCGGTGGTGGCATCATCATAACTCACTGCAGCCTCCAACTCCCAGGCTCAAGCAATCCTCCTGCGTCAGCCTCCTGAGTAGCTGGGACTACAGGCATGCGCCACCATGATGGGCTAATTTATTTTTTTCAGTAGATACTACGTTGCCCAGGATGGTCTCCAACTCCTGGCCTCAAGTGACCTTCCTGTCCCGGCCTCCCAGAGTGCTGGGATCACAGGCGTGAGGCACCGCGCCGGCCTCTGTGTAATCCTCGACACTGACTCTTCATCTTCACCTGCAGTGACCACCGCCTCCCCTGCTTCTGCCCCTGCTGCCTGCGTGGAGAGTCCTGGGACACCTGGCACCACTGCCTGCATCCAGCAAGCGGGGACTGGCAGCTGGTGGTGCCGCCGTGACCCTGGCTACAAGTCAGGACTTGGTGACCCAGAGATGGCGTGCTTGTCCCTTGCTGCCCAGAGGTGGCCCCCATGGATGGTAGCAATGGTGTCCCCCAGAGCTTCTTGGGATTGTGAGTAGTGGCCTCGCCTCAGTCCCTCTGCATCGGGACCTGCACGGACGAGACCCTTTGCCAGGACAGCTCACACACCAGCTGGAGGCTCCCTGTGGCCCCTGAGAACCCCTTGCTGACACCCACTTGCCAAGTGCATGAGCTGAAGCCCAGAGAGGCAAACTGACTCCAAGCCACAGCTGGGGGGCCCACTTCTCGCTGCACCCATCTCAGCAGATGGCTGAAGGGGCCAGGATGACCAACCGTCCCATGTGCCAGGACTGTCCTGGCTTTAGCGCTGGAAGTCCCATGTCCTGGAAAACCCCCCAGTCCCAGGCACACAAGGATGGCTACTCACCTCTCTGCTGTAACTGCCAGGTTTGCTCACCCTGGGACGAGAATTCAGGGCCTTGGCAAAGTGGCCAACCAAGCACCCAGCGCACGGCATGCAAGTGCTGCTGCCCTTTGGGCGGTGGCTGTTTGTTTTTGCCTGATTCCCTCATACGCGACGTTGGGACAAGGCTGCCTGTGTTGGCCTATACAGTACCCTTGCACAAACTGGACAAAGGTGCACTTCCTGGGGGTGGGCGCATGCCTAGGCCAGAAGGCTCAGACCTGAGAGAGGGCCAGGGGCTAAATCCAACCGATGCGCCCCTTAGGCTGGTGTCCTTGTGCAGTGAGCAACCTGCCCAGCTGTACACAGAGGCCCTGTGGATCTAGGAGCAGCAGTGATGATTTCTGGGCTCTGGAGCACTGGGTCCCCAGCTCCAGGCCTAGGTAGGGAGGGGGTGCCCACCTGAGAGCAAGAGGCAGGGGCTTACCTGAGGGAGGCCGCTGTCGATGGCTGTCCTGCAGGCTCCTACCTTCCCGCTGCAGGGGCCCTCTGTGGACCAGTCTTGCAACCCAGGAAATCCTCCCCGAGCGGGCTGTGACCAGACTGATCCCAGGAAATGCTTCAGAAAACAGTCTAGTTTCGATTTCCAGAAACCAGCTGACGTAGATTTCTCCTGGGGTTGGCTGCTGAAAACACTCCCAGGACCCCTCCTCCTCCTCCCTCTGCCCGTGGGGATCCGGCTTGGCAGCGGCCCAAGGCAGCAGGAAGACTGGGCCTGGCCGAAGCCCAGGGGCTGACATTTGGGGGCGAGGGGGGCGGGGGTGGGGACAGCGGGAGGAAGCAGAAGCTCTGCGGCCAGACGGTCTGCACCCGGCGGCGTGACCGTGACTCCTGCGAAGCCCTCAGTCCTGTCTGCCCTTCTCCAAGCACTTGCCATGCGGACGGCACGCGCCGCTCCCCCCGACGGCGAGGAGGGCCCGGGATGCAGGCCTGCAGCCGGCCAGGGCTCAGCCACACCCCACTGGTGGCGTCTGGCTCCAGAGCCTGCGCTGTCACCTCTGGACTACGCTCTCCACCCTCTCCTAACGTCTGGACTCGCTCTCCTGGTGTCTCTTCCACAGTGGGGCAGGGGACACAAATGGCTCAGTCCAGCTCACACCCATTCCTTTTCCTCCCACAGAAAGGCAGTGCCTCGGTTTCCCCTTGGGGAGCATCCCTCTCTCACTCCCGGCGTGTGGCTCCCAGAGGGCCCCGTGGCCATGCGGATGGCGGCAGGGAGGAGCCGCGAACCGGGCGGCCTAGTGAGAGCCGGCTTCGGGCTGCGGCTGCCGGCGCCCGTGGGGCAGAGCAGAGAGGCGGAGTGATGCCAGCCTGAGCCCCCGGCTGGCCTAAGTCGTGGTCAAGCCTTGGGCTTCACAGCTCAGTGAGGCGACCAACGTCCTCTCGGGCCTGTCACTTGCATCCTGAGGTTTGGGACGAGGCTATTCCCTTGGAAGGTGCCGGGTCTCTGACCGGCGGTCCTCAGCCGGGCCCAGACCCCGAAATCACGGTCTCCGGCGGGGCGGGCGGTCCTGCTGGGTGGAAGCTCTGGTTTGCTGGCAGCTTCGAGTCCGAGAGAGCAAGCCCGGAGGTCAGTCAGTCAGACTACTTCCCCCAATCCAGTCCCCTCCAGAGGACCTGTGAGGACCCCGGGGCAGAAGCAGCTGGAAAAAACGGGCATAGGAGTCAGGGGAGCTCGAAGATCCCACTGAGATTAAGGGCCATGGTGCCAGCCGGCACAGAAACACCAGCGTCATCACTTACCGTCTCGGTTATTCTTGCCCAAGTAAGTGGCCAGCACAGGACAGGAACACGCCTTTGAGGAGTGTCGTCGAAATGTTTAAAAACCCACGATGCTGACCCTTTAGCCCCAGAGCCCAGCAAAGCCCTGCGTGCCCTGGCGCGTGAAATGTAAGATCCGGAGGCCTCATCGTGAGGTCAAAAGCATAGGTGTCTGCTGCTCTGGGGCCCGCAGGGCCTTGCCAGCCTCCCAGACGCCCACAGAGCAGCCGTGGAGGGGCGAGCTGGCCGGGACTGCCCGCGGGCCGGGAACACTACCTGTGATGGCTGCGGATGCTGCGCCAGGCACCACGGCACACCCTGAGCGAGGGCATTTAACTCTCCCACCCCGTGGGAAACAGCTGCTCTTATTTATCCCTTTTATGGAGGAGAAAACAGAGGCCCGGGAGGGAAAATAATGGGCCGAGTCATGCAGCTGGAAGGGGGAGAGCTGGGATTTGAACTCGCACTTTTCTTTCTCTTCTTCTTTTAAAAAATCGGCTTTATCAAGATATAATTTACCTGCAATAGAATGCATCGAGTTTATGAGTTTTGGCAAATGCATACAGATGGTACCGTGACCACCATCATGATACAGAATAATTTCAGCACCCCCAAAAGTTCGCTCTGCCCCCTGCAGTCGACCCCCAGCCGGCTCCGTCACCACGGCATTACCTCTGCTGGAACGTCATCTAAGTGGGGTCACGAGGGGTGTGACATTTTGTGTCTGGCTTCTTATACTTTGCTCCACGCTTCCGAGAGTCAGCACGTTGTTCCAAAATGGGTAACTGGTCCTGTCTTTGCCAAGGGGGAGCCCACAGAGCACGTTCCGCACCTGTGCACGGGTGGACGCTGGGGCCATCCCACGTTTTACTACTAACATTACGCATGGAGCTGTTAGGAACACTTGGAGCAAAAGTTTCCATATCCTTTGTTCAAACACCTAGGAGCAGGATTACCGGGTCACATGAAAGATGTACGTTAATTTTTTAAGAAACTGCCCAACTGCTTTCCGAAGTTGCCGAACCATTTACATGCTTCCCAGCAGCGCATGCGTGTCCGAGCGGGCCGCATCCTCACCGGTACTGGCGCCGCCAGTCATTTCAGTCTCATCCAGTCTAGGAGGCGCACAGTGGAAAGCCGCCGTGGTAATAATGACCGACGACGTGAGGGACTTGCCGTGTACTCATCAGTCACTTGTATATCCTCTCTGGTGACGTGTCTGTTCAAATCCGATGCGCATTTTTAAACTGGGTTGTTAGTTGTACAAGTTCTTTATATATTCTGTCCCTTGGGCAGATACGATTGACAATTCTTTTGAATGGAAAGCTTGCCTTCTCATTTTCTTAGCGGCGTCTCCTGAAGAACAAAGGTTTTGAATTTGGATGAAGCTCAACTTGTCACTCTTTCGGTGTTGGATCTGTGAAGTCTTTGCTTAACCCTGAGTCACAAGGTTTCCTCCTACGTCTTCTTCTAGGAGTTTTGTAGTTTTAGCTCTTACATTTGGGTCTTCGATCTTTTGAGTTAATTTTGGGTATGGTGGGAGGTAAGGGTTGCAGAACAGATTGTCCCGACACCACCGTGGAAGACAGTCTTTTGGATTTCAGGCGAATCACCCTTGCACTTCTGTCAAAAGCCGATTGACCGCGTACACATGGTCTATTTCTGGACCGTCTTCTGTCTCATTGACCTACGTCTGTTTTTTGCATTGTCACGGCACACTGCTTTGATTACTTATAGCCTCATATTAACTCTTGAAGTCAGTATAAGTCCTTTGGTTTCGCCTTTCTTTTTCAAAATCAAGTCTTCAGACCCATGAAGACAGTAAATTGTTTCATTTATTCAGGTCTTTGATTTCTTTCATCAGTGTTTTGTAGTCTGAGCATGTAGACCTTGCGAATATTTTCTTAGATTGATATCTAGCATTTCATCTTTTTGGTGCTATTAGAAATGATACTGTTTAAAAATTTTTCAATTTGTAATTGTGCATTGTGGCTATAATAGAAATAAAGTTAATTTTTGTGTGTGGACCTTGTATCCTGCCATTTTGCTAAATTCAACTATGAGTTCTACTAGTTTGAAGATTTCTTAGGCTTTTCTACCTAGTCGACCTTGTCACTGGCAAATAAAGGCAGTTTTATTCTTTTCCAATCTGAACGGCTTTTCTTTTCCTCGTCCGATTGCACCAGTAGGGTGGTAAATAAAAGCGATGAGAGCGGTGCCAGGTTCCCCGGGTTGGTGAATGTCCATGTTTACGTGAGATGCTGTTGCTGGAGGAAGCCGCAGGAAGGCTGCCCTGGCACCACGCTGCAGCCGTCTCCCATCCGCGGTTTCCACTTCCCTGGTTTCAGTCACCTGCAGGCAACTGAGTGGAAAATCCCAGAAATAAACAATGAGTACACTTTAACTCCGCCCCTTCATCACAAGAGGGGTGAGCACAGCACCATATTTAGAGACGCGCCCCACTCACATAACTTTCATTACAGTATATTGTTATGATCGTTCTATTTCTCATTATTGCCGATCTCTCTCTGTGCCCGATTTATAAATTAAACGTTCCCACAGGTACATACATACGGGGCAAAATACAGACACAGGGTACGGGGTTGGGAACTACCCCCAGGTGCAGGGGTCCGCCGGGGTCTTGGAGCGCATCCTCGGCAGGTAAGGGGCTGCTCCTGCTCTTTGGCAACTTGTGTGTGGTTTGCGATTATTTCAAAATAAGAAATGCTGGGGAAGAAAGTGAAAGCAGACATTCTTGCCTTTTTCTTTAGGGGGAAAACATTTAATCTCTGACCATGAAGGATGATCTCAGCTGTGGCTTTCTCACAGCCCCTCAGAGGTCAAGGAAGCTCCTTTTATTCCTAGTTTGCTGAGAGGCTTTTCGGTTTTTTGTGCTTTCTGTTTTGGCTGTTGGATTGGGAGAATGGGTGTTGGATTCTGTCAAATCCTTTTTCTGTAGCTTTTGAGATTATCATGGTTTTTTTCCTCTTTTAGTCTTAATATGATGAATGTCATTGGTTGATATCAGAATATTCAACTAAACCTGCGTTCTTAGGATGAATTACACGTTATCGTGCAGTATTTTGAGTTTTAATTATTGCTGGATTCAAGTTGTTAATTTTTGCTAAGAATTTTTGCATCTATGTTCATGAGGGAGATGGTCTGTATTTTTCTTTTTTTGTAATATATTTGTTTGGTTTTTGTATCGGGGAAGAGGTGTCCTCATAAAATGAGTTGAGAAGTGTTTCCAACTCCCAGAATCATGGAAGATTTTGTGTTGGCTTTGTATTCTTTCCTAAACATCTGGTATAATTCGTCAGCGAAGCCACCTCGGCCTGGAATTTTCTTTGTGTGAAGGTCTTTTATTTTTGCTTTATTTAAACATTTTAATAATTTTATTAAGGTATTAACATTTACCAATTTAAAATGTATAGCACCACAAGATTAACATTTGGAATGAAATAAACTCAATCTCATGTTTTTCACCCAGTTTGGAGATGCTTTGGGGGCGTCTTCCTTCCACGGAGGAACTGCTGGACACACGAGTGCCGAGCGGGCACAAGTCACTCCCCCGAGGTCGCTGCGATCATGGCTTCCCCAAGAGCTGGTCAAGAGCTCACTTGCAGCTCCTTCCCCCATGCACGCGGCTTTTCCTGGAATCGTCCTCCCGGGACCCTGGCCAAGGATTCTCGGTCCTCCCTGCTGCTCAGTGGGGACAGTCTCCAGATCTTGCCTTGAGGCCCCTGCGGTATTCGTCCTCCAGGTGTCTCTTCCCTGCCCGCTGTATGGGTCAGGCTCCTGGCAGGAAGCAGACGGCACCCCAAAATTAGGACCACCTGCGGAGGCTTCAGGGACAGGACAGCTTACGGGGGTGGGGGGCGGGAGTTCAGACACACAAAGGACAGTGTGGCGTCTGGAGCTGCTGCCGGTGCAGGTGTCACACTCCCGGGGCAGAAGGGAGAAGGCGTGGGCAGGCAGCTCTGTGGGAGGGCGCTCAGGACCCCCCAGAGGGACCCGGAGCAGGCAGGGAAGGGGAGCGGGTCTGCAGGGACAAAAGGCCGGCGTGGTGGTGCCTCTGTGACACCACTCTCCCGTTTTCCTCCATCTCCGGTTGAGATCTCTCCTTTAGACCCCTGCCTGCCTCTCTGGTGCGCCCGAGGTTTCAGCGCTGGGACTTGTGCATGTCCTTTGGACCCACCTCATCCGGGTCCGTCAGACGCACTAACGACGCCGGGTCAGCCCAGACCTGTCTCCTGAGCGCCTCCTCTCCAAACCTCCAGACGTCTCCGCGGGCACAAGCCACCGCACAACGGGTAACCGAGCGCTATCCACGCCTCACGTGATTCTCTAGGACCCTCGCGCACGATTCACTGCTCACCACGGCCCCACGTAGCAGCTCTGCGGTCACCTTCCCGTTACAGATGAGGGCATCGAAGCACAGGAAGGTTAGAGCATTTGTCTGAGGACAAACCGCTGGGAAGGGACAGAGCCAGGACCGGACCCTGCGTTCCTCCCCGCTGAGCTCTGGCTCCTGCAGCCTCTTCAGACTGTGGGGCAAGCTGGACCGGAGGACACAGTTTCCAGAGGCCGCCCTAGTTGGCGAAGGTGCCCGTCCCCTGGACTCCCGTGGGCGTTGGGCAACCTGTGTCACCTCCTCTCGCTCGCTCTTTGCTATGCTCCGTGACGGACACTTCCCAGCCAGGGCCGTTCGCGGTTCCCCCACCCGCGTGCACGCCCTAGGGTGGCGCCCCCTCAAACAGCCAACACAGACCAGGGCACAAGAGAACTCGGGTTCCCCTCACACACTTTATTGTTTACAAAACAAATGGACCCAGGTGGAAGGAACACAACCATTATGCTCACAGTATCGAATACACAGGGGGGGAAAGGCCAGCTTCCAGTATTTGCAAACCATCGGCTGTGAAAATGCTGCCTCCACACCTGGACTCTGGCTCAGCTGCTGACGTCAACACATCCAGCCTTCCCGTTTCCTAGTTATAAAACGACACAGCCAGAGCATCCTGGATGGTCGTGGAGGAGGCGGGTCAGAGAGCCCCGCCAGGCAAAGGCAGGACACACCTGGGTCTTCTGGGCTATGCCGGGGAAGAAGCAAGTTCTTGAGAAATGTGTCACCTGCCTTTGCTTCCTCTGCTGCTTGTTCTATAGCAGGAGAAAAATGGAGCGCAAGGGGGTCCCTCCTGGCGCCCTCCTCGCGGCTGTTAGTTTCAAAGGGGACGGGTCTGGGAGGCCGGGCACAGGCCGCCTGCCCCGCGGGAGTCGCTGAGGTAGCTGCTGTGGGAGGAGCGCCGTGACCTCTCTGCTTCGGCCGCGCCCATCTCTGTCCCTACGCTGCCCTCACCCCGAGCGTCCAGAAAGATGGCAGGGACCAAGGGCCAGCCAGAGCCCGCGAGAAGGGTTTTCGAGGAGGAGAGGGCGCGAAACTCCCACTGGGAAGCGGAGAAACCCCAGGTAGTGACAAGCCTCACTCACAACCTCCAGAGAAGAGGAGCCCGAGGGTCCAGCCGACTGCAGGTGGGTCAGAAACTGGGCTCCCTCTCGAGCCAGGGATGAAAAATTCAAGTCTCAAGTCCTGAGAGGCATGACGATTTCTGATAGTTACTAGAAAAAGGCAACGTTTTCTTTATCTTTGTATCTGTTGGCCAAGAACTCAGAAACATTTATACACTTGCTTTGCCAACTGTAACTGCTCTGTTATAATCTCTGCTGCTGGGACTAGATGCGTTAACTACAGGACTTCGCTGTGTGTGATAAGATTTGGCGAAAGGAAATTGCCTTAATTAAAACAGGTTAATAATTAAAACGTCAAAGTGCTACACAGCCACAGAATTTTCCTGAAGGGAGAAAACAGACATTGGTGTATGGAGTGGGGGACGTTTCACGTGGGGCTTGGGAACCGATAGATCGGCTGGGCTTGCGGCCTTCCCCGTGGCGGCTGTGTCCAGGTGTGTTCCGAGGGCCCTGCCGCTCACATAGCCCTGTCTTGGCCTGCAATGCAGACACGTTCTTCCCCACGGATCTGCAGGTGGACACCATGCCCGAGCCCACAAAGTGGGAATAAAGGGGGTGGCCTGGGAGTTCCCAGCAGGCAGGTCCAGCTCACACTCACTGTGTTCTGAAGGGAGGTACAGTGCTTGACACATAGCAGGAGCTCCTGGAATTTTATTGAACAAGAGAACAAATGGAAGAAAAGAAAGGGAGGTGTATGGAGAAGGGAGGGCGGGGCCAAATTCCAAAGGCCGCTGATCAAACGCCTGCAGTGATGGATCTTTCCACCAGGTGGCAGTACAGAGCCGCACCCTGGCCCCGCACCCGGGACAGCGCGGCGGGTCTGGGACCCAGCCTGGGACTGAAGCCCCAACTTTGGACATCTCTAAGCCAGGCACACACCTCATAGTTCCAAAAAGAGACAGTGCAGTTCTCTTGTTTTTACAAAATTTGAGTGCTGATGTAGCTTAAAACTGTCCGCCCCTCAGCCTTGGTCAACGTCTTAAGTTTTAAAATTTAAATAAACTCTATTCCTTCATACTTCACACTCCCAATCTTGGTCTCTGGCAGGAGGAAGCGGCCATCGAGCGTGAAGGCCATGATGTAGGTGGCGATTTTGCCACTGTCCTCTTCGGACTTGAGGGCCACGATGATCTGGTCGTCGGTGTTGGGGATGAACTTGAAGGACGAGAAGCCGTGCGTGGGCACCACCTCCCCCACGTGGCTGACGGAGATGTCGCTGAAGTCCGGGGCCGCGCTCAGGAGGAGGTTGGCGCCCTTGCGCTCGTCGCCCTTCTCGCTGTAGCGCTCGTGGCTGGCGCGGCGCGGAAGGAAGAACCAGCGCTGCAGTGCGTCGCTCCAGCAGGCAGACTCGTGGATGAGGTAGCCTGGGGACACAGGACAGACCCACGGGTCACCAGGCACGCGGCGGGGTTGGGGACGGTGCCAGGCGCTGTGGAGCACGAGGCTCCGTCGGCCCACAGTGGCCTCCCTGTCCCCAGCGCCCCAGGCTCCCCGGCTGACCTTGCTCCCGGTCACCAGGGCAGCAGGGCCCAGGCAAGCCCGACACGGGGAGAGACTCCCCCGCAGCCGCGGTTGGTCTCCCCGCGCTGGCTCCCCCAGAGCTGCCAGCAAGCCACGCCAGGGTGGGCATGACACACGTTTCCCTGGCGCTAACGACGGGCAGGGAAGGGAGAAAGAGCCTGGGGACACGGAACCGCACAGACTCGCGAGCGGGACTTGCAGGAAGAGTGAGGGTGGGGGCTGCTCTGAGGCTGAAGGAAGCGCCGCTCCTTCCCCTCTCAGCATGGAAAGATGCCTGCGGACAGGTCACCGCTCTGCACGTCCTCCTGAGCCGCGAGCCGTCAGGCCCCTCGCTGCCAACGACTCTCAGGGGAAGAGGACGGCCGGAGCACCGTGGCCCCCCGTGGTTCGGGTAGGAGATCCCAGGCGGGGCCCCGAGCCAGAACTCGCTGGAGCCGACCTGGGGCTGTGGCTAGGGACGGCAGGAGGTGGGCTGTCAGGCAGGTCGGAGAGGAATGAGAAGACCTCCGGCCTGAGGGGAGCCACCGTCAGGAGGCCGCCATCATCCAGGGCAAGCACCTTCCCAGGGACCTCACCTGGCGGCTGGATCCCAGCGGCGGCCCTCAGCGCGTTGTAGCTGGACACCCAGTTCTCGTGGTCCACGCTGCCTCTGTGGCCCACCACCTTCACCCACTCTGGGTTCTCGTTCACCACGTCCCCGGTGGGGGTGGTCCACTCCTTGCCCAGGCCGCCCACGTACAGACGCTCGTCCTTCACAGCCAGCCACTCGGCCTTGAAGCCTGGCCAACGAGAGCAGAGGGCACCTGGGACCACGCGCCTGGCTCCCGCCAGGCTGGGGCGGCGTGGGCCCAGCAAGACCAGGGAGCGTCACTGGCGGTCACGGCCGGGGCAGGTGAGCCTGCACGGGGCCCCTCTCTTTCCCCAACTGAGCACATCCTGCTCCACCCTCCCCTTGGCCCCAAAAGGCCCAGCCGACCCCCAGAGCCCCTGCCCTCAAGCTGTAACCCTCAACTTCGAGATTATTCTCAAACGCTAAAGAAGTTTACAAAGTGACAGCTCTGAAGTGCTTGTCCCAGGAGAACGTGTCCTGCCCTGGCGGCCACACATCTCACCGAGGGGCCGACAATGCCAGCGGCTGCAGCAGGCTGAGAGGGGCTCCCAGTCTTCACGTCAATGATTTGCTTAGACGCTATTATTTATTCTCTTCAACCGATTTATTTAAGCCTAATTTTGAAGGCTGTCATGCAGCTCAGGCTGTGAGGGAACTTTTGCAGTTCCAGCATGTTCTCAGCTGTCCCTGCACCCGTGTTCTGACGTAGGCTTGCTTCCCCAAGCTCTGCAAGCTTCTTCTTGTCCCCTGAGGAGCTGGACCTGCACCATGCACCCCGCCCCCCACCAGCCAGATGGCAGCAGCTTCTCTGCTGGTGGCTCTGCTGGGAACTGCTGGATTCTGGTGGCCCCGGCGACATCACCAGTGTCCTGAGCCACGTCTGCTACAAGATGCTCTCCATTTACGGGGTCATCTGCCCCTCGGTGACCTGCCCGCGGGCCAGTCCCACAGGCTCCCTTATTTTACTTTCTTCCCCATCCAAGTGGAAGAACAGAACATGAGGCAGGAAGCGGGTGACCAACGTGTTCTCCAATACCTAGGCTGAGACGCTCCCTGCCTGCTGCCGCGGCCTCGCGCAAACACTGAGGATCTTATCACCACCAGGGGACGGGTGGGGGTGCTGCCACGGAGCCAGTCATTCAACGCGATTCCTCCTCTGACCATGGGAAGTGTGCCGTGGCGCTTAGCTTTCTGGGAGGTGCGGATTCACCACAGGGCACAACGGAGTCGTCTGTGACTCTTCTGCCAATGTCCCGCCCCTCCCAGTTTCGAGGCTCTGGGCCACGGCGGTTCCCAGTCCCTGCCCTGTGGGGGCAGTGACTCCCTTCTGGTGAACTACGGGCTGAGGTCAGGCTTGACAACAGGGCGTCACTGCCGCTCGCACACGCCCTCCTTCTGCCGGGTTTCAGAGAGGGAGGGCTGGGCAGCAGGAGTCTACCTTTTTATTAATAACGAGCTGAAATCAAAGTCTTGGTTCAAAATGAGAACAACCTGACACCGTGGCTTTCAAGGCAAGGCGCCTGGTGGGTGTAATCCCAGCATGATCCTGAGACACGTTTGTGACATAAAAAGGGACACGCTCCTAGAGGCGGTCAGAGCAGCAGTGGATGCAGCCCTAGAACTTATCCCAGAAAGATGCCCCACTTCTCTGGCAGGCCTGTGGTCACAGTCTGCACTTCTAGAAACTGCTTTCGTGTGACGCAGCGGAGGCTTTCGCTCCCAGCTGGGGGTGGGTCAGAGCTGGAGGGAGAGGCCCGTCCCGATGTCCCTGCCTTCCAGGCGTGTGGATTCTTTACGGCACGCATGCACACGTCACTTTTCAACCGCAAACCAACCAGCAGCCAGCCGGCCCCAGACACCCCCACTCCGACCTCAGTAGGACCCGGGCGCGGAGGAGGCCCCCGTGCCTCCCTGCCTCAGTGAGACCCGGGTGCAGACAGCCCAGCCCCTTTACCTTTCTCCACTGTCCCGTCGCCGTCGGACAAGATCACCCAGGGCACGGCCTTGGTGCCTTCGATCTGGTAGACGACCCCTGTCCGGTCATCCACGGAGTAGAGTTTCCCATTGAAGACGATCAGATCCGAGAGCTCCATGCCCCTCCCCTTTTCCGCCAGGTGGGACTCCAGGACCCCGTGGTCTTTGTCCCATTCCACGGCCACTTTGTCCCCACTGTCTGACAGGGTCAGGTAGCCCTTTTTCAGGTAACTGAACCAGGTGTTCTCCTCTTGGGCCCGTGACTCTGTGTCCAGGTCGGCAATGACTGCAATTCGGTACCGAATCCCCCCCGGCGTCCTCTGGGGGGCAGACAGGGGGTAAGTGTCATTGTACCGGTCGGCAGGTGCCTGGCTGAGCCTCCAGTTGTGTGCGTTGTGGGTGGGGGGCCTGCCGGGGGATGGGCGGTGGGAGTAGAGCAGCCAGAGGACGGCGGCGCCCACAAAGGACGGCAGGATCACCCTCCAGCGGGGGCGGAAGCGGGGGTCCGCGGCCTTGGTCATGGACGCCAGCACAGGCAGGCCCCCCACGCTGATCCGGAGGGAGTGCATAGACTCATTCCATTCCAGGCGGTCGGAGGGCGGGACGGGCATCAGACTGAAGGTCAGGCGGGA
Organism: Avahi laniger; assembly: GCA_963575035.1. Taxonomy (NCBI): domain Eukaryota; kingdom Metazoa; phylum Chordata; class Mammalia; order Primates; family Indriidae; genus Avahi; species Avahi laniger. The sequence continues at coordinate 65,155 of CAUYSK010009778.1, forward strand.
CCTGCACAGCCAGGGAGAGGACAGGTCAGCCACCCGGGGAGCACGGTCGCTTCTCAATTACTTAAATCTGCAGGGTCCGGAGTGTGGCGTCCAGAAGAAACAGTATTTCCACTACTTTGTGGCCATTATTACTTCCTCGGCTTAATTAAACCCTGACTTAGTATCTCAGTAACTCTAGAATCTCTCGGCATCTTTGTTTCAGCAAGACGTGAAGTCTGTCTAGAACAAAATTATTCCACTTCCCCTGTCCCAGCTGGCAAGACAGAAAGAAATCTAGTGAAAAAAAGGCCGGGCATGGTGGCTCACATCTGTGATCCCAGCATTCTGGGAGGCTGAGGTGGGAGGATCCCTTGAGCTCAGGAGTTCCAGACCAGCCTGAGCAAGAGTGAGACCCTGTCTTTACTAAAAACAGAAAAATTAGCCAGGGGTGGTGGTGCATGCCTGTAGTCCCAGATACTCGGGAGGCTGAGGCAGGAGGATCACTTGAGCCCAGAAGTCTGAGGTTGCTGTGAGCTAGGATGACCCCATTGCACTCTAACTGGGGTGACATGGCAAGACTCTATCTCTTAAATTAAAAAAAAAAGCTCGTGAGAAAAAGTTTTGTGTAGGTTGGTGCCTTGCCATCTAAAGAGAGCAGAGCCAGAGAGTCAGGGTTCCAGAGGGATGGGGAGGAAGGTTGCGGGGGTGTGGTGGGATAGGGTAAAAGAGAGCGCACAGATCTGTATTTTACTTAAATGCCTCCTCATCCAAGAAGCCCTCCCTGGCTGCCCTGCTCCTGACATCACCCCCAATTCCCTCCTTGGCATTGGCCACCAGCTGCCATCATGTTGTACAGTTGTTAGCTTATTCCAGCTCCACCTCTGTATCCCTGGCTGCTAGAACAGTGCCGAGCACAGAGCTACGAATGTTTATTAAGTGAATGAGTCTTTACTGCCTCCGGGTTAGGATCCTGTAGCATTCGCATATAAAACACATCCAAACCAAATGAAAACGCTTTTTGTTGTTGTTGTTGTTTTGGGCTGTCCCCCAGCCCCTTTCTATTAATGCATATGGCTGCAGGAACCAGAGTCCCAGTGGCTCTTGCTGTGAGCCTGGTGTGTCTGTGCTTTGGCTCCGAAGGACTGCTGGGCTCACCTCGGGCCTGGCTTGGCCCCAGGCCCCTCTCTGGCCACCCCCTCTGCCCAGCGTGGTGACTGGGCAGAGCCGAGGGTTGGGATGCCGGTAGTGGCCATGAACTGCAGCCCTTCACCCCCACTTTCCACGCACAGAGCATGACAGCTCAGTGTGGCCACAGGGGCGCCAGACCCATGTCCGTCCCACCGCAGTGGAAAGCCGTCTGTCTCCAGGCAGCTGCCAAATGCCACACTGGGACGCTGGGTGGTGGCTCCCAACTGCTTGGGAGCGCCACTGGCAGAATGTCAGCCTCAGCTGCTGGCAGCTCTCAGCCAGCCGTTCAACTGCAACTCAACAAACCCCAGCCCGAGAAATTTCCCTCGCTGGAAAGATGGAGCATTCCTGCCTCCTCTGCCTCTTCCTCTTCCTCCTCCTCCTCCTCCAGAAAAACAAGAAACGTGACTTAATGGGCAGATGCTGTTTTCACTGTCAGGCAGCACCTGGAAGGATTTGGGGACTCCAGCGGCTCTGTGTGATCCTGGGGTCCCAAGTGTACCCCGATCCACACCTTTGCTAGTGTCCAGTGGCCACAGAGGCGCCCCCTCCCCATGCTGCTCAGCTCCGAGAAGATGCAAAAACAGGGCATCAGCTCCACGTGGAAGCCTGTGCCCGCCACGCCTCTGCTGGACAGTCTTAGGTTTTCCCCAGAGGGTCAGGATCAGGGAGCGAGTGATTCGCACGCTGCTTGGAGAGGCCTGGGAGAAAACGCACGCTCCTAGGGGGCTGCAGCGACGGCACAGGGGGCAGGCCTCCCGGGCAACGGCTGCCACTCGGGTGGTTGTGGGCTATCATGAGGCCTTCCAGCTGGGGCTCAAATCCCCGGCGCTGGCCGTTCCTCCCCGGCCACCCAGGTTTTGCCCTTCCCTGTCCCTTCTCCAGCCCCAAAGGCTTCCAAACCCCAGCCAGGCCCAGGGCTCCTGGCATCTAATCTTCAGCCTGGACGCTGCTGACGCCGAGCTCTTAAATCCTACGTTGTACCTCCTATTCAAAATTCCACCTGCATTTCTACCACACAACGGCACTATTTCGAAATATAAGTCCTATTTCCCTCTTCTTTCAAGCCTACTTGCCCCCAAATCTGCCCTAAGGAATGGTGGTAACTGGCAGCCATCACACACGTGGTTGCCCAAGTCAAAGCTTTCCTGGGAACCCCGTGAGGTTCCCTAGCGCTGTACTTTGACGAAGCTAGAAACCACCGCCACCAGCACCGTGGAGTGGCGGATCCCGCCCTGTTCCCTTCCTGCGCCGACTGCACCATCAGGCCCGTCCATGCGAAGCTGGGCCTCCTCTCCGAGGGCTCCGGCCATTTCCATGGCCACTTCTCACCTGAACCTGCCAACAGCCTCCCTCAGCCCCTCCCGACAATCCCTCGCCACCCAACAGCCAGCGCCACCTGCCACGGAGTGACGTGAGCTCGACCCACATTCCGGCTTCAGGGCCTTCCCTGCTCCAGGGACAACACCCACCCCGCCCCCACGGCCCACCTCTCCTCTGCTTGCTGCCTGTCACCCAGGCCTCCTCCTGTGCCCCCGTGCTCCCCCCTCCCCTGGCTGCGCTCATCCTTGGGGCCTTTCTAGACCTCAGCTCTCCTTGCCTGCCACCCTCCCTCAGGGCTCTAGCTCCTTTTCTTCCCCTCCCCTCCCGTGACAGGTGATTACTTACAATCACTCCTCCTGGGGCAGGGATCTGCCACAGCCGAGCACCTGGCTAACAGCCAGGCAGGAGGAAGCAACTCAGCACACATTTGCTGAAGGTACAGCAATGCCCTGGCGGGCCACTGACCCTCATCAATGGTCCCTCAGCACCCTGCACCCTTGGGCCCCGCCTTCGTCACACTGTGAATCCACAGCCCTGGACCAAGCCCTCGACGGTGGGGCTGCTCAGCTGCCACAACTGAGTGCAGGGCCAGGAAGACGGTGCTGGCCAGCGTAGACTGGGGTCAGGCATTGCGATGTGTCGTCCTCACTGGTCCCTGGAACCCTCACAAGTGTCCCTGTTCAACTCCCCCTGCAATCCAGAGTCACCACCCACAACTTTGCTGTTCTTGTCCACTCTCCGGCCTGCTTGCTCCCAACAGACCACTCCATGGCCACCTTTAGCCGGCAAGGCCCCCAGGTGGAGCCCACGCCCACGCCCTCCCTGCACGGGGAGAAGGGGCCCTCTCACTTGCTGCTGGGGGGCAGCCCCTCTAGCGGGGCACCGTCTCCTCTCAGCACAAACACACCTGCCTTCGGGTTCCTGCCTCACGCCTACAGAAGGTCCGAGTCTTCCCCCTTGTCACCATTTGACCTCCGGACTCTGCACCCTCAGGGACGCTGCGGGCACTCAGCTATTGCTGAGGGAATGAAAACCCTTGCCCTGAGTCCCACGGCCCCAGCTTACCATCCTGGCAGGGCTTCCACACCCTCCTCCTTCCCCCTCGGCTGCTGCGCTGTGGCTTGGCTCTGTCCCGAGGAGCAGCCGACCCACAGGCCTGCACCTGCCCCTGTTATCTCGCAGCCAGCGAGCACCTGCCACGTGTTATCTCGCAGCCTCTCAGTGCCTGTCCCTCCCGGGGTCAGGGGGTGCTCTCTGCTGGCCTCCTCAGTCCCTGGGGCTGGCTCCCTTCCCACAGCCCTGCCAGCTCAGTATCTCTCCCAGTGACCTCCCCCAGGGCTCAACCTCTAGATGAAGACCCCACCCACCCACGCCTTTCTAGCCTGACCCTTCCCCAGAATTCCAGGTTCGAATTCCAGGCCTGGTTCAGCCTGTGGGCCTCCCCACCCAATGCCCTGCAGCCTCCGCAAACAGGTTCCTGCTCAGGAACACCAGACCCTGGCGAGGACACCCCAGCCCCCGCTGTCCCAACCTGCTCCCTCACTGGCTCGCTCATGCACCCCCTCCCAGTCTGGACTCAATCCTCACAGCCCTGCCCTAGGCCCGTCTCACCCCAAAGCCCCTAATGATCAAGACCCTACAGGTCCAGACCCCAGCTCTGCCATCTACCAGTTACGTGACCTCAGACAAGGGACTTTGCTTCTCTCAGCCTGTTTACGTTCCAGAGCCGTGCTGGGGGTAGAGTCCCGGCCTGGCCCCACTCCTTACTCTGCAAGCACCTGGCCCACCGCCGCAGGGTCAGCAAACTGCTGCCTGGGCCAAACCTGGGTGGCTGGAAGCCAGCTGGGCCCACCTGTTTGCGTCCTGAGCTGGCTGCAGAGCTGGCTGGTGCACAGACCACTCAGCCAAGGGTCCCTTTACAGACCCCGGCTCCAGACCACCTCAAACCATCCTCCACGAAACTGCCAGGACAAAGGACGAACCTGGGTCAAAACCCTTCAGTAGATTCCAGTGCTTTCCGGCCAAAGGGCAAACTCCACGGCCTGCAGAGAAAGCCCCACTTAGTTTCCAGCCTGGTCTCCCAGAGCGCTCTACCTGTGCAATGCTGGATTCTTTACAATCCCGTGTTCCATGTGTCCAGATCTCTGCACATGGTGCCTCCCCAAGATGCTGCTCTCCGCTGACTACATGGAACCATCTGGAAGCCCCTGGATGTGCCCCGACAGTCATGCTTCCACTGTCCCTCTCCCTCCTGCCCTGTGTCTAGGGTGAGATGCCCCCCCTCCAGGCCTTCCCTCTGGGCAGAGGCTGACACTGGCCCCAAGGTATCCAGGCCCAAATGCCTGGAGCCTGGGAACACGACCTTGTGTGGCAACGCAGACTGTGCAGAGGTGACCAAGGACCTCCAGGTGGGGAGGTGATCCAGGTGGGCCCACTTGCACTCCTAAGTGTCTTTCCATAAAAGGGCGGCGGAGGGAGATTGGTGCAGACAGAAGAGAAGGCATGTGACCAGAGGCAGAGACTGCAGTGACCCAGCTGCAAGCCAAGGACTGCCTGGGGCCTCCAGAAGCTGGGAGAGGCAAGACAGGAGCCCTCCCCACCCCCCCGCCCCCCAGCCTTCAGAGGGAGCACGGCCCTGGGACACCTTGATTTGGGCCCAGTGATACTGATATCGGATCCAGTATCTATGAGCTATCGAATCTCTACGAGAGAACAAACGTGTTGCTTTATGGTGGTGACTTGATACAGCAGCCCTAGGATACGTACACCTGACTCGGTGTCCTCTGTGTCCCTCGGTGCCTGGGACCACACCATGCTGCAGTTATCTGTCCAGCCTGCCTCCCTCTCCGTGCCGCGCTCCAGGAGGGAAGGGCAGTGCCACCGCCATGCTGAGTCCCGGGAGCCAACAGAGGGGCAGGCACTTGGGACTCAGTCATCTTTGGTTAAACAAGAGCACAACTGCTTTCAGTGACGAAACTCAGTCTGCCTTCCAGAAAGTTCCTTTAACTTCAGCACCAGAATCCCTTCCCTTGGTCCTCACCCCTTCTTTAGTACCCCAAGGAATTACTTTTATTTTGCAGAAAAGAAAGTTTCGAGTCAGGTACCGCCTCAATCCTTTTCCAGGACCCTGAGCGGGTTTATCACCTAAAACGGGCTGGGCTGCCGTGGTGCTTGCTGCCGGAGGCCTGCGTGGAGCAAGAGCTTGTACGTCCATTCAGGAGATTGTTTTGTTTTGTTTTTTACCAGCCATGAACAACAGAAACGAACCAGTGAAGGGGAGAGACAAGACAGACAGTCGTTCCCAAAGGAAAGGAGCCTGTCTGAGGCTTCTCTCCTCCCTGGGGTCCCAAAGCTCTAGGCAGTTTAAACGTTTGCTTTCTCGTGACAAGAAGCTGGTCAGCCTCACCGCCGGCAGCGTGACGGTCTGATCTTCCACAGTCAGGCAAACGGGACCCGGGAGCTACAGGTCCTTCGGCGCGCCAGGCTCGCCTGACCGGGTAGAACTGCAGACAACTCGTCTCTCCCAGGCTCAGAAACCCAGGGGCCCGCACCCCTGCAGGAGCCCACGCTTCGTGCGCAACGTCCGCGAAAAGAGCAACCGCAAGGAGCGAGGAGTACCCGAAAGGCTTTGAGTCCAATTTCCTCCTCCTCCCTTTCTGGTGAGCGGGTGTTGACAAAGTCTCACTGACACTCAGGCATTTCTGGTTTTTAACAAAACAGGCCTGAAACAGCAAGGTGCAGCTGTGGACACACACATCTCTGTCCCCGCCACGGGACGCTCCCAGAGGGCAAGGGAGCAGCAGGGAGTTAGGAAGCGTGCGTTCCCTCCGTGCTCTCCCAGGAGGCCGCTCCCTGAGCCCCCACACTACCCCAGGAGCGAGCAGGTGCAGCTCCTCCAGCGCCAGGGCCGCCCTCGGATATGGCCAGGCCAGGTGAAGAGGTCTGGGCAGCGACTCCCCACACTGCTCACAGCCAAGAGGATCTCCCCCTGCTTCCTGCAGGAATGGTACCTGGCAGGTGGCAAAACAAACAGATTTAACAGCCACACCCCTCACCCCTGCAGAGGAGCTGCCCGCCTTTCCCTCCCCACGCCCAGAGAGCAGGCACACCTGCCAGCGCCCACTCTGCTCGGGCCAAAGTTCACTTCCTCGTTGGACAGTAAAGAGCAAAACCCGCTGACCTTTACAGACTCTTTGGCATGGCAAAGACAGAAGCCAAGGGCTCCAAAACACCAGACCTAACAAACGCAGGGTGATATGTCTCATAGAAGCGAACATTTACTCATGCCTGCTATGAGCCGGACTTCAACTTCTGCCTCTGTCCCCCACGTCCCCTTCACAGTATTCTGCACTCAACAGACATTAGCGACCGTTTACCGAATCTGCTTAAATATGGTTCAGGATAACTTAGTTGTCAGCTCTCTAATTTTAAGTTGACTACCCAAAAGGAGTATATTGGGATTTAATTTTTTAATCTTTTTTTGAGACAGAGTCTCGCTTTGTCACGTGGGCTAGAGTACAGAGCATCATCATAGTTCACTGCAGCTTCAAACTCCTGGGCTCAAGCGATCCTCCTGCCTCAGCCTCCCAAGTAGCTGAGACTATAGGCACCTGCCACCACGCCCGGCTAATTTTTCTATTTTTAGTAGAGCCGGGTCTGGTTCTTGCTCAGGCTGGTCTCAAATTCCTGGCCTCAAGCAATCCTCCCGCCTCTGCCTCCCAGAGCACTGGGATTACAGGTGTGAGCCACCAGGCCGCCAGTGTTGGTTTTTTATTGCTGCTGTAACTTGGATGGCTTAAACACCACCACCTTATCATGAGCTTATCTTACAGTCCTGCAGGACAGAAGCCTGACACTGGGCAGTGATCAAGGACTGCGTCCCCTTCTCAGGCTCCTGGGGGAAGAATCCACTGCTGGGGCTTTTCCAGCTGCCAGAGGCTGCCCACCTTCCTCGCCTGGAGGCCCTTCCTCCCCTGCGAGGCCGGCAGTGCTGCCTCTCTCTGCCATCATTTCCCACTCGCTCTTCTGCCTCCCTCTTCTACCTCTGAGGGTCTGCAATCCCACTGGGCTCCCTAGGAAACGCCAAGACAATCTCTCCCACGTTAGGGGCGGCTGATTAGCAACCTTCAATCCCCTCTGCCCCGGACTGCAGCACATTCACAGGTCCTGGGGGTTCATTGTGCTGACCCCAAGGAGAGAGACGAGGGAAGGGCCTCTGGCCTTTCCAAGGCCTGGGAGCACCCACACGAAGGCCTGCCTATGGGTGGTGGTACAGCCTCGAATCTCTACAGTTTGCATTTATTGCACCACAGTAGGGCTATGTCTGCTTAATTTGTATTATCAGTGTTATACTTGGAGGAATTTTAGCAAAAAAGTCGCCCTTCCAGTTGAAAGTGATATTCCAAACAACACATCACTGTGTCCTTTTCCAGAGTGCCTGAAAATAAGAGGACACGACTCCCCAGCGACCCACATCAGAGCTCACCTCCACACACAGTGCAGTGCACGTGCAGGAAGGAGCCCAGCATCTTATCTAGAGCTTTCCTCAGTGCCAGGCTCCTGGGACACCAAGGCAGCAGTGCCCGGACTTCCACTCAACCCAGTGTGACCCTCAGAGCTGTTTTCCGACCGGTCCCAGTCTCACGCTCACCCCAACTCCGTCACACTGCCCTGTCTTGAGCCTGACTTCAGGGCCTTCCCCGCTGCCCGTGGCACCTTCCCCGCTGGACACAGGCGGAAGCAGTACTCTGCTCAGAAACCAGGAGCTGTGGGCTCTACTCACCTACTCAACTTATCACAGAGTAACAAGAGGATCCAAAAGAAATGCAGACCAAAAGAGAAAATGGAACATCTTCTTCCCAAACACACTTCTCTACTATCAGGATTACTTTTTCCTAATTGATTGTCTTGATTAAGTGAAAAGGAAAATCAACATAAAAGTTTTTAGTTCCCTTAATGTTGGCATTTACTATGAGCTTTCCAGGAAATCTCAACAGTCCAGAGTGAACCAACACTGTCTCTCCGCCCCCCTCCCCAGCATCCCTGGTACCACAGTAGAAACAGAACAGAGTAATGACTTCCTTGTCAAAGTACGGATCCATTTCAGGACTCCGGACACTGTGCCAGATCTCAGCTCTTTTGTGTTTGAAAGAGGAGACACTCGAACATTTACACACCTCCCCACCTCCCCTGTACAGCTGCCAGAAGGTGCTGACACTCAGCGGGGCCATGAGCATTTGTGGGAGCCTGCGCGTGCACACGCACTTGCCTCGAGGGAGCAGGGTGAAAGCACCACCAGAGCAAGAACTGCTCCTACCGCACCCCGGGTCTGCTCACGGCCTCTGCAGCTCAGGGAAGCGCTGCAGATTCGGTGCACAGCGAGGGGGGAGGTAAGAATTGTCTCACGTATGGATAGCTTAAACCAATACATTTACCAAGCTGCTATGGGCTATGAAAATATGCTTACAGCCTAAAGGGGAAGAAGGGAGACTTGGCTAGAAGAAGTCTCAAAGGATCAGACATGCACCCTAAGGGATAACATGGTCACACAGAGTGGTCCAATCCAGCTGTAAGTGGATGATTTCCTCCACCACCCTGTAACAAATCACCATCTTTTGTGATCAAGTTAATTTGGATAAGAAAAAGTGTGAGAAAAAGGCCTAGAATTCTGTCCCCAGACTGCTGCAATGGCCTTGTGACAGTGCCTGGACAAATCCATGCTTTACCTGCATTCTCCCCCTGAAGATGCTCTGGGCTGCACTGACAGGAAACCCCTGCCACACGGGGGGAGGGCTGGCCCCTTCAATGTGCCTTTCACAGGGCTTGGCATGGACAGAGAGCTCACTGAGGCCAGCAGGGAAGGGCACCAGGGAGGAGCCCCGTGGGCCTACAGGCTCCACTAGACTGTTCTGCTGAGGGGCCCGGGGTGGCCTGGAAGGAGGGTGTGTGGCCCAGCTCAAGAGGACCTTCCCCAACAAAGCTCCTCAGAGGGAGAGGAAGGAGGAGCTGCAGAGACTCGGCTCCTGAACGGCTACAGCACATGCTTCTTTTTAGGATTCTTCTGTGACACGGCGCTTTTTTCAGATTTTGGCCCTTACACTGCCAGATTCGGTTGATACCAACGGACTCATGTTCCCAAATGTGAAAATGTGGAAAATGTGGCAGGAAAAGCCGTCGAGCATACAAGATGGGAAGGGGAAATGGAGCTGGGGTGCTAAGTGGTCCTGATTTTTCAGGGGTCACGAAGGGAGAAAGGTGTTTGGGAGAGAGATGTGTCTGCCGGAGGCAAGTGGAAGAGTGGTCACAGGTGCCGGGTGCCAAGCCCAGGGACACAGAGGGCGAGGGAAAGACCACTCGGAGGGAGAAGCAAAGACACCAAGTAACAAGGACAGGCGAAGAGGAGCCAGCCAGAAATGAAAGAGCCCAGACCAGAGGGCGGTAGTGGGGGACAGCTATGGCAGGGAGAGGGAGAGGGAGCTGAGCAAGGCTCCATCTCACATGAGGGCAAGGATGGCAAGGACTGGAATGGTCTGGGAAGGCCGGCCCGCTACAAGTGTGACAAAGGGCCAGTCAGAGAGGGGAGACTTCCTTCGGCAGGAGAGGCCGTGCAGAGGGGTAGAGGAGGGGTATGTGAAGTCAGGGCGGGGTGGGAAGGGGTCATTCCCAAGGGTGGGAGTCCCACCGGAGTTAGAGAGGGGAGGAGCCCTGCAGGTCAGAGGGGGACGGTGTGCCACACTAGCCAGAGCAGGACATGTCCTACTTGAGACAGAGGGAAGGACGTCAGAGAAGAAGGGGTCCCGCACTACCCAGGGGGAATGGTGCCCCACACTAGTCCGAGGGGGTGTCCGCCGCCAGTGGGAAGAAAGGGACTGTTTCCCACAGGGTCAGAGGTAGACTGTCCCAGCCCAGTCTGCGGGCTAGGGGACAGGGGTCCCGCTCAGGTCACATGGGAAGGGCGCCTGCGGGGTCAGGGGGCGAGACGTGGTAGGGTCGGAGGGTGGCGGCAGGCTCCCGGACGGAGGGCCGGGCCTGTTGCGAGGGGAGGGCACCGGCGGCAGCGGGCGCACGGTCACTCACCGCTGCGGGCCTGGCTCCGGGTGCCCGCTGGCGGCGGGGCCTCGCGGCTGGCAGGCCGTGACCGAGCGGGGCGACTGACTTCCGCCCGCTCCCGGAAGCCTCTGCTTTGCGCATGCGCGCTGGCGGCGGAGAGGGCTACTGGGAGTTGTAGTTTCCTGGCCGGCGTCCGGGAGCCGGCGTGCCGCGGCGGGCTGCCAAGGGCGGGGCGGAGGCGGGATCCCGGCACTGCCGGCCTCCGCAGCATCCGCCACGCAAATGTGGGAGTGTGTGTACACCGGGGTTCCTCCAGCCCAGATTGTAGGACTGGTCTCTCGAGGCGGATAAGCGCAGACCCCTCTCTACCACCCTCGTTCTCAGGGAGCCCCTGCGTTCGGGTGTTCAGAGTGTGTGTGTGTGTGTTGGATCATGTCTGTGTGTGTGTCTGTGTGTGTAGGGAGTTACCGTGTGTGCGTGTGTGTATGTGTGTGTAGGGAGTTACCGTGACTGTGCGTGTGTCTGTGTAGGGAGTCACCCTGTGTGTGTTGGGGGAGTTACAGTGCCTGTGTGTTTGCTGTCCTTGGCTGTCACGTGGGCCCTGTCGGGGATGCCGACCAGCTTCCAGAGCCGGGACAGGCGGTCTACAGGCTGCAGTGCCTTGGGCGGGCATAGTGGGTGTGTCCCTGCGGCCTGCTTGCTGGCAGCAACCCCCTGCCAAGGTCTCTGGCTCCTCCTGTCCCCCTCCCAACGCCCCAGCTTTCCAGCATTGTGTTAAAAGGCCTCTTGGCTCCCCTGCCCGGTCCCTAAGTCCTGCCCGCCTGGCGGTGAGTGCTGGGGAACAGTTTCATTCTCTAAACGGCTGCGTGGTATTCCACTGTGTGGACGTCCTACAGTTTATCTCGCTGGGACCTCTGCGGGCTACAGCCCTGGCTCTGCTGCAGGCCCGGGCTTCCTGCCTCTGCTTCCCTCCCCGTCCTCAGAAGCCTCCCTTTAGGTAACACACACACACACACACACACACACACACACTATCATGGGGGAAATGCAAATTGTATAAACGGTTCACAGTGAAAATGACCCTCCCTCCCATCCCTGTTCTGCGTTCCCTGCCCAGAGGTGGTCGCTATTACTAGTTTCTTGTGATTCTTCTGAGAGATGTTTTATGCTACACAAACAAGCCATAAACACGGGTCTTAAATTATCTTTTTTTTTTTAGCTAAATGGAAATGTGCTAAACACACTGTTCTGCAGTTGTTCTTGGATGGGGGCGGGGAGATAAACCTTTCTTGAAGTCATTCATGTTTTCTGTCATGCAAAATTGAGTCCCATCCGCCGCATCCTGCCATACTATTATAATTATTTTAAATTATTTGAATCCTTTATTTTCTAAGATATTTATATATGTCTGCCAGTTTAAGAAAGACCACATTATTCCTTGTATCTTTAAAACTCTCCAGGTGCTTCTTCCCACTTCTCCCTACCCCCAAGAGGTAGCCATAATCCTGAATGTTGTTTTAATCATTCTCTTACCTTACTTTGTAATTTTGGCAGATAGATATGTATCCCTAAATGACACATTGCTTATTTCTGCCTATTTTAACCTTTATAAAATGAGATAAAACCGTATGCAATGGATGAGAGATTCGGTTGCTCCCCAGATAATATCAGGTGTTTTAATTTTGCCAATCTGGTGGTACAAATGTCTTCTAATTGCCTGATTGCTGAGAGGTTGTATATCTTTCCTTACATGTTTTGGCCATTTACATTTTTTCTTCTGTGAATGTCCCAAACTCTCAGTGCTGTTTTTAGCAAATAATCCATCTTTTCCCCTTTGATGTACATAAAATGCCAGTTTTGTCATGGATCAAGTTTCTACATACACATGGGTCTGTTGGGGACTTTCTGTTATGTTGCCCTGATATGGTATTTCATATCTACCCCAATATCCACTGTCTTCATTATTATCTCTTCATATGTTGTAGGACATGCCCCCTCCCTCCCTTACCCTCAAGCTTATGGGACTTTGAATGGAATTACTTTGATTAATAGGGAGATAATTGAGATTTTTATAATGTTGAATCTTCTGTCCAAGACTGTGATTTGCCTTTCATTTATTTAGGTCTTCTTTAATGTTTTCCAGTGAAGTTTTGTAATCTTTCACTTCATAGCACAGCTTGGAGACTGTTCCGTGTTATCATACAGAGAATAGCTTCATCCTCTGAGCAGCTGCGTGGTGTTCCACGGGGTGGGTGTCCTGCAACTTATTTTTCCAGGACCCTGATGATGTCCTTTTAGGATATCTGTGATCTTTTTATACTACAGCAACGCTTCAGGGGATATCCTTGAACTTGTTTGAGCACAGCTATAAGTATATCTGTAGGATAAATTCCCAGAAGAAAGATTACTGGGTCAGAAGGTGTTTGCATACTGTGAGTGAACACGCTCCTCCCCAGCACCGCGAAATCACTGTCCTTCAGATCAAAAATGACTCAGTGGTTAGAGACAATTAGACTTTCATTCGATTTTCATTCTCCTTGTCTTCTTTCTACCATCGGCGACTTCACTGTGGCCTCCTTCCGTAAATCTTCTTCTTTAGTTCCTGTGGCTTTGCCTAAAGGACGACAAATTCTTCACTTGAATCAATCATTCATGTGTTTACTTACTCATTGACTTATTCATTCATTTCATAGTTACGTGCTTGGGACGGGGCAGTCCACCAGGGGGCCCTCCCATTTTATTTGTCCAGTAAAATATTGCATAATTGTTCCGTCTATGCCTGTCTGTGTGCAACTGAAAGCATTCGTTACCCAAATAGGGGAGTCAGCGTTCAGAGCTGGAGGAACCAAGCAGGGATATCGATGGCTTGGTTAAAGTCAGAGGCGTGTAAATGGCCAAAGTGAGTCTGTACGTTTGCTCTGTCAGCTCTGACCCGCAGGGGAGACTTCCAAGGAAAGGCGTGCCTTCGTTGGAGAAGGAACGCCCGACTCTTGTGGTTTTCTCCAGGTGTGAGGACCACAGAGAAGCAGATTAACCCGGTGTGTCCTTGCTGCTGCCGTCCCGATCTCCACCTGCCCCGCGCTGCTCTGAACACGCGCACAGCACCACCCAGGAGCCACGATCGCGGGCCGGTGGCCAGGGAGGCCGAGTCTGGCTGCCAAGTTTCCACTTTTCCTTCCCAGCAACTTCTCTAAATCTCTGCGGAGATTCCCCACCCCCACCCCTTGGCAGTGGGACACCACCATCTGAGCCTGCCTGTCGTTACCCTGCGGAATGGAATTCAAAAGCTTGCAATACCCGTCTCTGCTCTTGTGGGATAACTGGGCAGCCCGGCCCAGAATAGCTGGGAAAGGCAGGATGTTGGAGCCGCAGTGGGAAAATCACAGCGTCGCTAATGACATGCTGTGCTTATCTGGAACCGAGTGTCTTGCAGACTGTAACCGAGGTCACATCCCTTTCTCCAGTGATGAGAAAACAGACACAACCAGTGGCAATGCCATGCCCAGGGAGGGAGGGAGAGCTACCGAGCTGGGGAGGAGAGCTGCCTCCTCTGCCAAGGATTCCAGGGAGTGGCCCCTCCCCTGTGAGCCTCTGGGCCCCAAATCCCATGAGCTGCCCTTGTCTGGGAAGATGGAGTCTCTTGGGAATATTCAGGAAGCCTGGAGGGGCTTGGCCCGGGTGCCCCGGTACAGGTGTGAGCTCCTGGGGATTTCCAGGGTAGGCCTGGCATGCAGCTCACTAGGGAGCCTGAGAGGGACCTTGGGGGCTCAGTCTTTCTGGTTGGCTTTGACTTCTGATCCATTATCACGGCGTGATGAAACCTCCCCCAGGCCCTGCGGCTGGTTTTTGTTTTTGATTTATGTTGTTGTTTTTGCCATGACTTTTGTCCTAGCACTCACAGGGACTGTGTCCAATGGGAAGGTATTTGCTAAACTGAAAACACTGCTTCTGGTTGCTCGGGGGAGCCCAGGGCCGGGAAGGAAGAAAACCAAGGAGTCTGTGAGACCATCTCTTGCTTGCCAAGTTTTCTGTCTTTCCTACTTAGAGTCCTAAAGCAGAAGCGAAGTCGACAGAGAGCCTGGGAACCTGACAAGCTCTCTGCTTTGGTGGCATCTATTTTCTCTTTCTCAGGGACTGGCTTGCGTTCTTTGGGAGCTGGGCCTGCGAATCTTTGTCCATTTGCCTGTTGGCTTGAGTTGTGGCCATGGTGGCCGCACCTAAGATGAGCCCAGACCTCGATTCCTAGTCTTTGGAATTTCCCATGTGAGCCTTCCACCTCACACAGATCTGTCGGGAAACGCCAGGCTCCCTCTGCTGCGTTTCATATCATTCTCCCTGGCCCCCAGTTTCAGCCTCGAGGGATTGAGTGCTCCCTTTTCTAATCCCTTGGGAGATGTGGGGATCAACCCAAGAGAGGAGGGAGGAAGACGACACTTACAAGAATGACAGTTATAATGAATATTATACACTTTATATCTGCTCCACCAACCTTTTCACTCATCACGTGGGAAACTACAGGTTCACAGCTGCTTACCCCAATCCGCAAAATATCAAAAGCTCTGGACACTTAGCTTTTCTCTAAATTTGGCACAAATGAATTTGATAGAATGTGACTTGGACTGTCGGGAGACTGTTAACAGCCTTGGTTTATCCCACTGCGGAACGTCCCGGTGTTTGAGGGGGGGTGCTGCCCTGAAGCCCCCGGGTTAAGATATTCTGTGGGGTGTTTGCATCTTACTCTGACCACATCTGGCCTTGTTGGTTCCAGAGGAGAGACCCTGGACCTATCTCTGCTCTTGAGGTAAGAGAACTCAGGCCCAGCGAGGTTTGGGAGCATCTCCAGGTGAGTCAAGGTAAGACGGAGCCAGGACTCCAAGCCTCCTCCTGGGATGAAGAGATGTGCGTCATTTGGTGATACTTTCAGACCTTGGCACGATGTGGGGCCTCCGCATTCGTGTCTTGCGTTATGTTGAAGACAACCGCCTTTCAGTGCTTCAGCCCCAGAACCATCGTGCATGGAGTAAAAAGAAAGAATAAATCTTCTGTCTTCCACATCCTTTCCTCTTCTGAGCTGTGTCCAGCTTGGTGAGTTTTGGTGTTGGCCGGCGCGTTGCTAAATCTCGGCTCCTGGGGCGGACAGCGAGGAGCTTTTCTGTCGCATCTGGGGAGCTCCCACTTCGTAAGAGTTCCAAGAAAGGCCCAGATTCTCTGGTGTATGGACAAAGGACTCCCAGGGGCTGCGTAAGATGTTTTTTTCTCTGGTCTCCTTGTTACGAGGGCTATGTGAGGACAGAGCGACTAAGGGAAGGTCAGTCTGTGTGCTGGGCCTTGCTCGTGGTGACGGGGAGACTTCCTCATGTCACTTACAGGAATAAAGACAAGCTTATCTCTGGGTTTTCCTGTATCAGTAAGCAACGGGGATGTAAGCTTTGCCAAGCGTCAGACGCACATGCCAAGAACACGAGCAACCCTGAGTCTTCTGAGGCTAGCGGAGGCCACATCTCCAGTGGGGACACGTTTATTTAATCTCACTGCTGTGTCCTTGAAGTTCTCCTGGGCACTGGAGGGGTCGGCAGCCTTCCTGCCTCTGCTCTCAGGAGGGTGCCGCACGCGCAGCCAGGGCTCTGCGGGGTGGCCGCTGGGCACTCTCGGGTTCCCTCTCCACCCAGAGGCCTGCCCTTCTCGTCCCCTCTCTGTCACTGCTCAGCTCTCCCTGACGCTGCCCAGCCCAGCCTGGGGCCAGACAGTGGCCTGGAGCATGCGCTCCTCTTCCTCTCCCTGCGACCTCTCCGCCTCGCCCTACGCCGGTGCAGCGGACGGGAGGAGGTTCCAAGGAGGAGTGACGCTCAGCCTCTTTGCTCTGCCCTGAACATCCCAAATCAGCATCCTTGTCTTTACATCTCTCGTCCGATGTAGCCAGAGAGAGAGCCCCTTGGAGGAGCGATAGCAAAACGAGGCGCAGGGACGACCTCCAGGCCGGGAGCCGGCCGGGGGAACGTGGGAGCAGGCGCAGATAGAAGCAAGAAGGAAGGAAAACTCTTATCGTCCCGGCAGAGTTTCGTTTCTCCAGCCAAATCCTCCCTCTTCCAGTGACATGATAAGGTTCCAGAACAGGCCGTCTGACTCAGAGGTCGGGGATGGCGACTGGGCCCTGAGCGGGCCTGGCTCCAGAGGAGCCGGGGGCACGGGTTGGTATGGGAGGCCAAGGGCCTTGTTCAGAAAAAATACTTGCGTGGTTTAGAAAATGTCAGTTTTTTATGTCAAGGAATGAGAACCTGGTGGAGGTGGAGGAACGCTGAACCCCTCCTGCCACCCCGGACACGCACTGCACTCATGTTGTTTTCTGGAAAATTCGAATCTTTCGGGCAGAGGTTCCTTCCTGACCTTTGGGTCACAGCTCTCAAGACAGTTGAGAGCAACCGACAATCTCCTTCTCCAAACACGTGTATGTACACACACACACATACACACACACACACACACACACACACACACACAGGTGCAAGTTGAAAGTCTGTTGCGGGGGCTCACAAATCCCCCCAAACCTGTTCTCATTCCCTGGACCCCAGATGGAGCCCCTGATAGATGGTGTGTCTCAGGTTTGCGCGGTTTGGAGACTCGATCCCACGGGATTGGCTACTGAAGCCCATCCCCCTGCTACCAAGTAGCCCAGAGCTCTCAGCCCTCCTGGGCACCCCCACCTTGTGAGGGGCATCTTTGTCTTGGGCCCCCAGCCCCCTCCACATCTGGACAGACGTCCAGGCACCCCGAGGTGGCCATCTGCACTCCCAGCCTCCTGGCTTCCGGGGGCGGTGGGGAGGGCAGCGCTAGCTTCGCCCTGCCCGGCGGGGCACACACAGTTAATCCTCAGCGGCTGCTGTTTGGCTAAAATGCGCTGGGAGCTCCTCCGCCGCTCACATCTGGCTGGGGTTTGCTCTTTACACGTTGGCCCCGCTTTCTTCGCCTCTTCCTTTACTTTCGAGAAACTGCGTTTCCGCTTCTGGCCAAAGAGACCTCGGAGATAAAGGTGCCGGGAGGGGCCGGCTGCTGCCTGCGCCTCCCCTACCCTCTCTTCTGCGCCTTCTTCCCTGAGGACTTTTTCCCTCTCTGTCGCCTTTGACAAGTCTGTGCTTCCCCGGACCTGATCGGGAGGAAGCTTGGCCGGGAGATGCTCTAAGAGGTGGTGGCGAGGACTCCGCTGGTAGCTGGGCTGGACGGAGGTAGGTGGTCCCGCAGGCAGGATGCAGCTGGGAGGGACCCAGCCGCTCCTGCTCCTGCCTTCGTGGCTTCAGCCGGTGGCCAGGGCAGGGCTGAGCAGACACCTTCGCCAGCATGGCCAGTGGGAGGGGCTGGGCTGGCAGTTGTGGCCAAGGGGCAGCAGGACCAGGAGTTTCAGGGAAAGCCCTTGCACCCTGTCTGGGCTAACTCCTCTTCCCCAGGCCAGGTGCCACGGAGGGATCCCCGGTCTCCCTCCTTGACCGTGGAGGAGGCGGGCTCTTCTGCAGACAGACGCTGTCAGGAAAAATTGTTACCCCCGATTTTTGTGGCATATTATCTTGCTTCCCTCTTCTCTGGTGCCTTTCTGAGGGTGAGGAAGGGAAGTGCATGGTACCCATGACTGTCCCTGCACCTGGTGGGATCCCCTCACCCCACCCGGTATCACCTGGACCACCCGAGAGCCAGGTCTGTCCAGGCCCGTACGTGGCCAACTCCTGGGCCCTGCGCAGCGTAGGAAACGTTGACTTTGGTCCCCCACCCCCGCGTCTAACAGCCTTGGTGTTCCGGCTGGGCAGGAAAAAACAGTGTTCCTTCCTGGGGACCTCCTGGGAAGTGAAGCTGCCTGTGTCACTGAGAGTGGCCCTGGTCTGGGGCTGGAGTCACCGAGCCGCTCGCAGCCTCCGGACAGTGCGTGCTGACACACAGCTCACCACGCAGCCTCAGGGGCATCTCCAGGCACAGGTGTGGACCCCACCTGCTGGCCTGGATTGCTTCCGGCCCTGGAGAGCCTGCGTGTCTTCTGGCCCCTCCATGTGCCTCAGGCTCTCACGGGTGTTCTGGCCCACTCGTGTCTGGGAGGAGGGGGGAAGCTCCCTGCGACCTGGCTCTGCTGCTCTGCCTCATCTCGCTTCTAGGAATGGAGGCGACAGACACACTGGGAGCTTTCTCTTTCTGCGCTTTGCAATTGAGAAATGCCTTGAGAAACTGTGTTTTCCCCACCACTAGCTACTTCCCGGGTCCCCGGGGAGCGTGTGGCGTCCTTAGAAGCTGCTCAGCCTTTGCTTTTTATAGTACAGGAAAGTACACGCTCCCCGGCGGCTGTGCGGCCCTGTGAGCACTGTCACAAACTGACGCACTTGACCCTTGTGTGTGCGGGGAGGGGCGGTACATTCCCCACGAGGCCTGCTCGGCGTCCTGCTAACCTGAGAGGAGGAGGCACAGGCAGGGAGACTGGGGTTGGGGGCAGGGGGAGCAGGGGGCTGAGAACCTCTAGACCTATAGAGCTGGGCAGGTGCCCGGTGACCCGAGGACACTCACGTCGGCAACGACAATCACAACGTCAGCCACAGACCTGTGTGTTTTCTGCATGGCAGAAGCTGAGAAAATGTTGACGCTTGACAATTCTTTAGAGGGAGCTCTCAGAAACTGGAGAGCTGAGAGCTGCGAAGTTCAGAGCGGCTCACGACTTGCCTGAGGTCGCAGAGCAGGTGCGTGGCAGACCCAAGATGCAAATCTGTGTCTTCACGCCCAGAGACTGTGCTTTTAACATCCCCACCCCTGCTGGGGACACCGAGCCCAGCTCCCCAGGCTTCTACCTTCCTCTTCCCAGCTGCCAACAGAGGATGCCCCGGGGCAGGAAGGACACAGGTCTGCTGCACAGGGGCTCTCACCTTCTCCGCCCCTCTCCCTCTCTTCCTGCTGCCATCTCGAGTCCCAGTGATGCCAAGGAAGGTGCTCCTGTGGGCAGCAGTTTGGGGAGGCCTTGGGTGGGCCCTGTGCAGCCGCAGGCCCTGTGCCCCTCTGGGGCAGGTGCAGCCAGGCAGCAGGGCACCCTCCTCAGTGGGAGCGGAGAAAGCCCACACGTCCCGGGAAGGGCACGGCTCATTCCTGGGACAGACCCTCCCTGTTCGGGGCAACCAGCACAGCATAATTTTTTCGGAACATGCTCCTTTCTGTTGTTCTTCCTGGTGCCTTCCTCCCAGCTGTAATTAGCATGACTCATAAACCAAATATTCTGGCACTGAACTTCATCCATCAAAACAAAGATGAAAAGAATATCATAGATACAGTCAGCCTGCAGGGACACGAGCTTCCCATGTGTGTGGTGTCCTCAGGGGTCGGGCCCTCCTGTGGGTCCCTGTCCCTGGGCCTGGGGGGCTGAGGCTCGAGGGCCGGAGGGGAGGGGTGGGGTGAAGGCACCAAAAGGGCAGGAACACGAGAAGGTTCCCTGTAGTCCCCACGCTCTGCTGACCACCTGAGGCCAACTATGCCTGACAACCGCCGTCCCAGGAGGGAGATGGCCCTTCCGGAAGCCGTGTCCTCTCCTTGTCCTCAGAGCCCCGGACACATTCGGGTGGGACAGTGGCCTCCGTGACTCTTTACCTCGGTGGCTTAACTACCTCGTGGGCCGAGGGTTGCTACTTCCCCTGTTTCACCTGCTGACATCCGGCTTCTGCTAGGGTCAGGTGTCCAGGCAGCTCTCTGGGCAGGACCCCACCATCTCCCTGACCCCTCCCCGCAGGGCGAGAAGTCACCGCACACTTTACAGAGCAGTCCGCAGAACAGCAGCTGCAGCTCTCCCGGGCAGCCTGGCGCCCGTCTCCTGGGCCTGGGGCTCGCAGGCCCTGCCCAGGGGTCTGCGCCAGGGTCCCGGCTCGGAAGGCCAGTCCCGAGCTTCAGCAGGGCGTGCACAGCAGGTCCACCTGCCCTCTCCCTCCTCCTGAGCCCCAGGGTGAGATGCTGGAACAGGTGCTCTGCGGCCTCCACGTGGTGGGGAGGGCATGTGGTGTGAGGGGCCTGGGGGACCTTGTGCGCCCTTCCCTTTGAGGGAGCTTTACCGCTGGGTCCTTGTCAAGGTCACAGCTGCGTCGTGCTTGTGCTTGGGCACCCTGAGTGGCTCTCTGCACATCAGCGCCCCCTCTCCCAGGCTCAATCCCCAGAACCAAGCTGGGTATGCGAATGTGGCTCAAAGTGGGTGGTCTCTGGAAGGGGCACCGGAGACGCCCCAGCCCCCACCGCCCACCGTCCTTGTCCTGCCTCTGAGGCTTCTGGAGTCAACCCCTTCTGCAGCCCCGGGCAGGGCTGGCCCAGAGCTACAGGCCATCCCCTGACACCCACCCACTTTGCATGGCTGTGGGGCGGCTGTGGGGCTGACCACCTCCCTGGTGTCTGCAGGCCCAGCAGAAGGCGGCAGGAAGGAGACGGGCTGGCTGGGTTGGGGAGGGAAGGGGCAGACAGGCGCTGGGGCGTGGGGAAACGAAGTGCTTGGTGCCCTGTGCTGGGCTGAACGTTGCTCTTGGCCACTGCTAAAGCCACACTTGGTGGTGTGCCCCGAACCCTCACCGCGGGTTGCAGCCCCTCCCTGGTGGGACATCTGGTTACCAGCTGCCCTCTGCTGGGGACCAGGAAAGGAAGGGACCTGACTTGGGACGGCGGCCAGCCCTGGGTGGGTTTGAGGTGGGCTGGGCCCTGTGACTCTGCCCCGCGGTTTCCGGGGCTGGTTTTCAGAGCTGGGCAACGCTAGGCCCGGTGTCCTTATGAAGAGCCTAAAGTAAGAGTGGGAGGGTCTGGGCGGGTGTGGGGTGACCATGGGCCCCGGGGACTTCCGGCAGTCAGGGTAGAAGGTGCACCTTGCCCCAGGAAGATGTCTCTGCAAAGGCTAGAGCCTCAATCCTGAGTCCTGCCTGCACGGTGCTCGACCGTAGATCCCTCTGCGCCCCAGGGCTCAGGTCTGTGTCTGCCGTTGGCGGGTGTTGGGGTGAGGGGAGACCATCTGCCCCCTGCACCACGGCTCTTCCCTCCCTCCTTTAGAGCTCGCCACTGTGCCGCTCTTGCTCTACCCTACGAAAGCAATGTCCTAAAAATGCATGTCCAATGGGCCCCACTGCCCAAGCCCCTCACATTTTAAAGTGATTCTGTGTCTACATCCAAAGAAATTAAAGCCCAGTGGGGGAGTTTAAGATGCCAGCAGGCTGGCCCAGGGAGATCGTAGCACCCTGCATCCGTGAGGGGAGCTATGGATTCGCTGGTGCCCGCAATGTGCCTGGTGCATGGCGGGCGCTCAGTGATCATCTGTCGAATAAGCGAATGCACGGGCTCGCTGATGCATATGTTCCTCAAAGCCAAGGGCTGCAGCTGCTATTCCAGCTGTAACCCTGGAAGTGAACCAGATGGGCGCCCTCAGCCTGAGTCTGGGGTAGGAGTGGCTGCCGGACCCTGGTTTGGCAGGAGGAGCCTGTGCTGTCTGGCACCTTTCTGGAGCCTCCCCACCTGCCCCGGCCAGGTGCAGTGGGTTGCGCTTTGCTGTCAGACATACCTGGCCTAACGCGGGGTCCAGCACTTCCCGCCATGGGGCCTGGGGCCAGTGGCTTCATCACTCTGAGCTTAGCAGGTGCCGAAGTCTATGTTCGAAAAGCTGTGTCGGAAGGAACCTCCGGTAAATGATGGGGATCCTCCTGGTCCTCGAAGTCACCTGGTCATTGCACATTACTCACAGAGAGGGGGTTGGGGACCTGGCCCCCTTTCCTTCTGTTTCATAGCTGCAGCCGCCAGCTCCACTCAGGAAGCCTCTGTCAGCAGCAAGGGCCACCCACGAGTGGTGTGGCAAAGACAGAACGAATCCCCTGTGGCCAGGAAACGTGTTCTCCCCGGCTTGCCCGGCTGTGGTGCCGCTTCGCTGGGCCCCCTGTGCTGTGTCCTTCCTGGCCTAACACGTCCCCTGCCGCAACCGCCAGAGAGTCTGCTGCCCACAGGAAGGGCTGCACCTGCTTGCTCCGCGTGTCCCCTGATGAGCGTGCCGTGGCGTGCGTCGCAGGCTGTCAGCACCTGCTGAGCCAGTGAGTAGAACACGAGACTCTGGCTCGAGGTCACTCTCTATTCCACACTGTCCCGCCACAGCCGCGGGTTTGCCGCGGCGTCGCCAACCCCGCCATCCCACTCTACTTTTCTATGCGTAGAGTGGAGTTTCCTGGAACAAACAAGGTACTCCCTGAGTCCCCAGGGTGGGGCTTATTTGTCATTTCTCTAAGTGGAAGATAATGTGCACTTACTGTGAAACAAAGATGTGACTGTTACAGGGAAGGGGACAGAGAAGCCAAAGTAAGACGATGCCAGGCGTCGTGTTTGCATTGCTGCGGACCGTCGCCGTGGGCAGCAGCCGGGTGGGTGGCCTCGGGCATGTGCGTGCATGTCCCTGTGCCTGTGCCTGTTTTCAACCTGCGTTTGCGCTCGTCGCTGCTTTACGAACGTCTTTGTGTGTCAATAAACATCCATGTGTTCACAGAGGCTGCTGCCGGCTGAACCTGCCCCCACCCCAAGTATTCTTTCTTTAGGTGCCTTCGGACAGGGCATGTGTCTTCAGGTCTACCGTAACCCCCCATCAATTGCTCAGTTCACCACCCTATCGGCAACCTCGTTTTTCCCGTTTTCCATTGTGCGGGTGCACCATGATGTGTTCACCTGGACCGGCTTCCCGGACAGCCGGTGGTTTGCGACCCTGGCTGATGGCAGCGGCGGGTTTCACTGTCTTGTTGAAGCCACAGACTTTCTGAGTCAGACAAGAGGAGCATTTGTGGAGAGGACAGCTGCATGCCGCACGAGGACCCAGCATTCTGGTGACACTTACTGGTGTCTCCCTCTCCCCCCATCCCGAGTTAGAGAGAGGCCTGCCCGGCTGGCAGCCACGGTGTGTGCTCGCCAGACTGACTGAGGTGAGGGTGGGGTCGTGTTGAAAGTTAGGGCTACATGATGGAGATGAGAACCGGCTCCCACTTTCCAGGAGCTCGGGGTCTGCGGGGACTGGACGAGGAAACCAGCGATCGTAGACCTGGGTGCTGGGGAAGGAGCACCTCCAGCAGACTGGGGCTTCCAGAAGCTTCCTG
The DNA here is from genome assembly GCA_963575035.1 of Avahi laniger. Taxonomy (NCBI): domain Eukaryota; kingdom Metazoa; phylum Chordata; class Mammalia; order Primates; family Indriidae; genus Avahi; species Avahi laniger. The sequence continues at coordinate 88,791 of CAUYSK010009778.1, forward strand.
GAGGAGGTGGCATCAGTCTGGGCTCTGAAGAACACACGGATGGAGAAGGTGACAGGAGAAGGGGGCATCCAGATAGAGGAAGGAGCGTGTGCAGGAGGATGAGACCTCAGGTGACTTGTGTTGGGCCTGAGAGTGGCTCCGGGCTCGGGCAAAGGATGTGTGGCCAGGGCGAGAGCCGGATGGCGGAGCCTGCGGCTCGCCTGCTTCCTTTACACAGGATGGCGTTCGGATTTGCATTTTTAAAAGCTGCCTCTGGAAACAGCATGGAAGACAGATGGGAGGCGAGTGGTGTGGGAGAGGAGGCCTGCAGGGGCTGGCGAAGGGTGAGGCGCGGTGGGCGCGGACATCCGGCCGGAGCCCCAGGGGACGGCGCAGTCTCTCACCCAGCTGCGGCTGCCCCGGGAGAAGCAAGCATGGTGAGGATGGGGAGGAGGGTGACCGAACTGGGGGTTCGGGGCCTATGCCAGAGCAAAGGGGTGTTCAGCAGGCGGCTGCCCACGCGGGTCTGGACCAGCCCTGCCCAGTGAAACCTCCAGAGATGGCGAAAGGTCCCAACAGCTGTGCTGTCCAATATGGTGGCCACTAGCCACGCGCGCACTTAGAATGTGGCTCTTGTGGCCGAGAATCAGGTGTCTTATGTGGTTTAACTGTTTGAAATGGTCCCATGTGGCCCGTGGCAACTGTATTGATTTAAACCTTTGCGGGCCTAGGACTCCCTGGTCAGGCCAGGGGCGGGGAAATGGCCTGGGGCGCTGCGCAGGCAGGAAGAGGGTTTGGAGCAGGAGGAGCTGAGTGCAGGGGAGCAGCTGTCTCTAGGGGGAGATCAGGAAGGATGAACCCCCGGAGACGGTGTGGGCCAAACCCCGGGGCAAGGAAGAGGGTTTAAAGCTCTCATGAGGGAAGATCACAGGAGAGTGTTTGGACCTGAGAGGTCGCCGTGGTCTTAGCGAGCGCTGGCCGGGCGGCACCAGGCAGCGGGAGGACCAGTGGGAGGCTGAGCTCAATTTTATTCTTGACCTAGAAGCCGCTGGGCTTGGGACAAAGTCCTATCGTATGCTGGCCTCCTCAGGAGATGCCTGGAAGCTGCTGGGGTTGTCTGGACGCGAGACAGCCAAGCAGAGATGTCTGTGCTGCCTGTCGGGGCCGGGTGTGGCAGGGTACCAGCCACGGACTCCCAGGTTCTAGCCTCCCTCTGTCTTGGGAGCGGTCAGACCCCGAGGGTGTCGCTGCTGCTGCTGCTGGGGAGTGGGCCGTGGGCCAGGCCACCTGCAGAGCGGGCTCGCGGCACCAGCTGTCAGTGCCTCTTCTCTCTTGCCCTTCTCAGCGTGGGGCAAGCCTGCCGCCCAAGGCGCCACAGCTGGGAGGTGATCTGAGGACAGCTGCTCCACTCAAGGAAAGCTTTGTTTCCACTGGAGGCCGGCTGGCCAGGTGCCCCAGAGGCCTGCTGCCTGGCAGCCCACGTGGCCTCCTGGTCTGCAGAGCTTTGGCAAAAATTTAGAGCAAGTCCACTCTCCCCCGAGGTGAGCCCTTCGTGGCCAAGGTGTAGCTGCCCCAGGAGAGGAGAGAGACGTTTCAAGATGAGATGAATTCTTGGCCTCTTTCACTGTTTGGTCCTAAGCCAGACGTTACTCCCATCCAGGGAAAAGGAAACCTTTGCTTATTAACTAGCAAGTAGCCCTGGCACAGCCTGTCTTCACCCCTAGGCTAGAGCTTTGGAGGTAACCAAATAAACCCCCCAAACCTTAAAAAGCAAATCCTTCCTCTCCAAGACAGAGAGCAGCTTCTTGGGGAGAGAGGGAGGCTGAGAGAGGAGCTGGCACCACGGTGTCCACGTCTCATGAAAGCCACTGCTCACCTCCACCTGGCCAGAGTTCCTTCGGTAAGGGACCCCTCCACCACTGCCGCTTCCCCACAAGGTCAGGGGAAGGGGGAGGGCCCAAGACCAGCTGGCGCCGCCCAGTTGCAGAAGGGGACATTAGATATGAAACAGGCATATAGTGTGACAGTGGCTTCTGGGGGTGGCCAGGGCTGTGAGCAGATGTCAGCGTCAGAAGGTCACAGTGGCCATGAGGGTCAGAAGAACGCCCCAGCGTGGCACCTTCCTCTTTCTTGGTGCCCCGTATCTGAATCCTCTTGCGGTATCTGAGGGCTCTGACTTCTCAGCAGGAGACCTTACCGGACGTCAGCGCCGAGGGCAGGCGGACTCGGGGCTCCTGTTCTGGCTGAGAGGATACTGGGGGTGAAGGTGGCAGGAGGAGGTGCCAGGAAGGGGTGGCGATGGCTGAGGGATAGTTGCTGCTGTGCTGAGAAACATCCATGTTTGGATGCTGAGCTAGACCTGGAAGCCGTTAGGTGTGGGATAAAGTCCCATCGTATGCCAAGCTTCCTCGGGGGATGCATGTAAAATTTTGGAGTAATTTCCAGGCCCTAGAAAAGCCAGCCAAGGATGTTTGTCTTGGGTGGATTGAGGTCTAGCAGACAGCCAGAGCCCCCGGAGAGTATCTGACGCAGGCTCAGGGCAGAGAGGGGAGAGGACCCCAGGAGCTATTAAAGAGGGCTGGTGGCGGATTAGAGGTGGCGGATGCAGGAGAAGAAAGCGTCTAAATGACTCCCAGATTTCTGGCCTGCTGTTTGTTCGCAGTTCCTCCTCCCTCCCCCAACTTCATTTTAATCTAGAGTAGAGCTGTCCGATAGAACTTTCAGCAGCGATGTGAAGTTCTCTGCTGTACCTTCCAACGTGATCACCAGTAGTGAGTGGGGCTCTTGAAATGTGGCTAGTGTGGCCGAGGAACTGAGTTTTGAATTTTATTTTTTTTAATTAATTTAATTTTATAAATAGCCACACGTGACCAGAGGCTGATGCATTGGACAGCACAGGGCTAGGGTGTCACCTGCTTACCGTTCGATCGAACGTTTGCGGTTCTGTCTTGAGCTGTGATCGGGTACCTGTGAGTTTCCTTCGCTAGACTATTATATTCTTGAGGTCAGGGAGTATATTTAATTTATGGTTGAATCACTTCCTCCCAAAGCTCTTGCACAATGCCGTGCGAATCACGGGCATTCGGCAAACAAGGCCTGGTTGGATCGGCAGCGGAGAGCACAGCTTGGACTTGTCTTCCGAGGCTCCTTCCAACCCAAGGAGATTACAGGCTTCTTGCCTCCAGAGCTGCTCACCCAGTGAGGATTAAAGAAGGAAATCAGTGTTTACAAAATGCCTTTGTCAAATGGCACTGGGCTGGGTGGAGCAGTGGCACAGAACGCAGGCAGAGTCCCAGAGCTGCAGGTGTCCGCTGTCAATGCGTGGCACGGTGACGCGGAAGTGAGGCCGAAATAGAACAGGACCAATTTAAAACGAATACAGGGAAACCTGGATGTGTGCATGAATAGTTTCTCCTTAAAGGATGCACCACAGGTCCATACGAGGTCCGGGAAGGGATAACAATTATTAATAGGGAATGTTCTCAGCCTTCCTGCCCTCCTCTGGGTCCTGCCTCCCACCTCCTATAAAGGGGGATTCAGTCTCATTGTGGGGAGGTTGGGGTGGGCTGGGAAGGGGTGCCGCAGCGCCGCAGGTCCTCGGGGGCACGGTGGGAGAAAACAGGCCGTAGAGCTACTATGGGGTTTGGCTCTTACTCACAGGGTTTGGGAAAGGCAAGTACAGAACCTGAGTCATGTTGGATTCGTCTTCACTGGCTGTGACCGCAGCCCGGTCAGGAGACTGGGCCATGTAGGTCCAGGTCCCGGAGGATCGCACACCATTGGTCAGGATGTCGGGGGCCTCATCCCTGGACGCGCCTCCGCTGGTGCAGCACATTCTTCCGAATGACCTCACGGGGGCAAAACCTCACCCTGTGTAGGGGACTTCATTTTGCTGGAAATCGCTAAAGGTGACCTGCAGCCAAGTTCGGTTAGATATTGGGCAATCCTGTTGTTGCCCAAAAGTGACTAAAATGATCATAATGTCATGATGCTGACTTTGCTGGAGGATTTGGTAAAGCGGTTCTTAAGGTCTTTTCGATGAAGGAAAGATTTCAGTCTGGGTTTGCTTTGGCTCCAAAGAGGAGGCTCTAGAGAAAAGCCCCCATAGCCCAGCTTCCCTCACCCGCCGGCCTGAGCCCCTGGCTCTCTGCTGGGCGGCTCACACCCCTCCTGAGGATGCCGTCGCCCTAACCCAGCTGCTCCTGGCCCCGTCTCTGCAGACCAAAATCCCTGTGGAAAATCCCTTTTCCAGGCTGGAAAGAGACACAGCGACATGCGGAAGTGTGCTTCCATCGGGGCAGAGCACCGGCTCTTAGCTGGGGACAATTTTGCGCTCCTGGCAGAGATATACGGCAATGTCTGGAGACACTGTGGGTTGTCACAACTGGGCGGGGTGGTGGTGCTAATGACATCTTGTCGGTAGAGTCCAGGGGTACAGCTAAGCATCCTCCGAAGCCCAGGCCAGCCCCCTGCCTGAATGTCAGTAGTGCCAAGGTGGAGAAGTCCCGGGAAGAATGATCCAAGGTAGCTTTTTACTTATTTTGTTGTTACTTTCCAACTTTTCTAAAATGAATAATAAATTATTTTGGATTCGGAAAAAAAATGCTTAAAGAACAGAAAACCTCTTTTCCTTTTAACTGGTACAGGCTTGGCACTAGAAAGGAAAAAAAGGAGTAATTATTAAGGCGCCAAGGAAAAAACAGAGGAAATACAGAAATAGAGAAATAAACAAATTTAGAGAAATTCAATTTGACAAATATTTGTTGAGCATCAAAGTTCAGGGTGCTGTAGGACGTTTGGCCACCCCAGGCCTGGAAGAGGTCACGCACGGTCCGCTGGGTAGAATCTCACAGGCCAAACAGAACTCTCTGCAGCATGAGACAATATGAAAAACAAAATCGAAAAAGAGGGAGGAGAGTGTTCCCCCCGTTAAGGGGTCTGGGAAGCTTCAGGAAGAAGCTTGAGTTGGGTCTTGCCAGGAGGGTGGGGAGGATCTTGTTGTCATCTGAAGTCAGCCCACCTGAATTCAAATGTAGCCACCCTGCTTAAAAACTGGACAGGCTAAGGCTAAGTGGCCTCTCTAAATGGTCTCATGTAAAGACTGGGTACGATGATGAATGAATATTGTCTCCTTAAAGCAGTCACCGCAGGTCCTTATGAGGCCTGTGAGGGGATACAGATGATTAATGAGGACATGTTCCCAACCCACCCTAACTTACAGGGTTACACGGACCGATTGAAAGGATACACCACACCTAGCACGGTGCCCGGGGCAGCTGTCGCTGTCGGCCTGGTCATCGGTAGGAGAGAGGAGAAAGGGTGCCCCTGGCCAAGGAAGAAGTACACAGGCAGGTGGGCAGGTGTCGGGAGTTGGGGGACAGTGGTGGCTGGAACCTGGTACTCTTAAGTGTGGTCGGCAGACCGGCAGCTCTGGCAGTGCCTGGGGGCTTTGTGAAAATGCAGACCCCTCAGGGCCCTGCCCGGACTTGCTAAACAGGAAGCAGCAAGTGTCCCCAGGTGTGCACATTTCAGGTTGAGCAGCAGGGCGGGAACACGGAGGCAGTGCCGTGAGGTCCAGCTGAAGAGTGGGGCCGGATTGGGGGGCTGCTCGTGCCGTGCCCGGGGCTAGAGAGATGGCAGATGGATGAGTAGGGAACGTAGATGGATATTTGTCTTGGGGGCGGGCTGAGGGCCACAGAGAAGACCTGGCAGAGGCATGCATGGCATGGAGAGAGATTCGGGGAAGGCTGCCTCTCCCCACTGCTGCCCCTAGGTCCCACGCTCTCACTCTCCCATGGTGGGAGGTTTCCCACCTCCGGACCGCAGGCTGCCCGGGGAAGCAAGTGGGCTGTTTTGCCTGTTTTAAGCCCAAGCACAGCTCCCTAACAGGCCCGTTGGGAGCCCTCAGTGGACACTTCTTTCTAGAAGGACCACGTCAACACTGGACGAAGAGGGTCCTGTCCCAAGCACTTGCCGAAAGCGCTGTGAGCAAGAGACAGGGGGTTGTCTTCCGAGGAGCACAGCGACCCCGGTCCTAGGCTGGACACGTCCTGAATTAGATGCTGAAGACACTGGTGCGCCCCCTGGTGGCCAGAAAGCAGCTTGTGCCACGCCCCCCTTCCCACCCACCTGCCACCTCTGAAGGACCAGGACAATGACCCAGTGTTGCCTAGCGCTAAGGGACAGTGATCACGCAAGACTCACTTGGGATTTTGCTCATTGTCCTAAGAGGGATGGTGAGCAATTATCCGTGGGGCCAGTGGCTGATGGACTCTACTTCCTGAGAGGCTGGGTGGGTACAGACAGTGCCTTGCTCAGCGATAACAGCCTGGTGGGCCGAGGCTCTGGGGAGAGAGTGTGCATGTGCATGTGTGTGTGTGCATGTGCATGCGAGAGTGTGTGCATATGTGTGTGCATATGTGTGTGCATGTGAGGTGCATGTGCATTTGAGTGTGCATGTGTGTGCATGTGAGAGTGCCTCTGTGCATGTGAGAGTGTGTGCATGTGAGCGTGTGCATGCGAAAGTGTGTGTATATGTGTATGCACATGTGTGTGCACGTGAGGTGCATGTGCATTTGTGTGTGCACATGTGTGCATGTGAGAGTGTGCATCTGTGTGCATGTGAGTGTGTGCATGTGTGTGCATGTGAGAGTGTGTGCATATGTGTGTGCACATGTGTGTGCATTTGAGGTGCATGTGCATTTGTGTGTGCACGTGAGTGTGTGCACATGAGAGTGTCATCTGTGTGCATGTGAGAGTGTGTGCATGTGAGTGTGTGCATGTGTGTGCATGTGAGAGTGTGTGCATGTGTGTGCATGTGACAGTGTATGTACATATGTGTGCATGTGAATGTGTCATGTGAGAGTGTGTGCATGCGAGTGTGCATATGTGTGCATGTGAGTGTGTGCAGATGTGTGTGCATGTGTGTGCATATGTGTGCATGTAAGAGTGTGTACATGTGTGTGTGCATGTGAGTGTATGTACATGTGTGTGCATGTGAGTGTGTGCATGTGTGTGCATGCGAATGTGTCATGTGAGAGTGTGTGCATGCGAGAGTGTGTGCATATGTGCGCATGTGTGTGTGCATGTGAGTGTGTGCAGGCATTTGCATGTGTGTACATGTGAGAGTGTGTGCATATGTGCATGTGAGAGTGCATCTATGTGCATGTGAGAGTGTGTGCATATGTGTGTGCATGTGAGTGTGCATATGAGTGCATGTGTGTGTGCATGAGTGTGTGCATGCGAATGTGTACATGCGAGAGTGTGTGCATGTGAGAGTGTGTGCATGTGTGTGCATGTGTGCATGTGAGTGTGTGCATGTGTGTGCATGTGAGTGCATGTACATATGTGTGCGTGCGTGTGCATGTGAGTGTGTGTGCAGGTGTGTGCATGTGTGTGCATGAGTGTGTGTGTACGTGTGCCTGTAAGTGCGTTGCAAGTGTGTGCATGTGTGATGCGTGTGTATGTGTGTGTGTATGTGTGTGTGTGTGTGGTTGTTCTCCTAGAGGAGTATGGCGGAAGCATCTGGCAGCGATGTGTGGCTAGGTGAGCACCTTAGGCTCCCAGTGGTTTTCCTGCAGAGTCCCTCCTAACCTGGCACCTTCCCCATGTGTCCCCTTCCCACCAGGGCCCGGCAGGAAGATGGGCTCCCCTGGATGGGGACTTGCGCTGGTGTGCTGCCTGCTACTGGCCTTTGCCTGTGGCCCGGCCCTGAGCCTGGTGCCCCGTGTGCAGCAGGAACAGCCGGAGCAGGAGGGGACCACAGAGCCGCCTCCCCCGCGGGACCACACTGACAGGTGAGGGCTGTGAGGTGCGACTGCGGGGGCGCTGGCTCTGGCAGGGTTGAACCTGGGGCTCAGGGGCCCCCGGGAGGCTGGTTCACTGTGAGACGCTGGGAACAAAGACCAAAGCTGAGAAGCAGCCAGTGTGGACACCGGCCCTGGGGGCGGACGAGCCTGTCCTCCTTTCAGCGACTTGGGCACCTTATTGGAAACTGCACACCGCGACCCAGCCTCATCCCACGCCTAGGGGAGGGCGGTTTTCAGCCACATCCTCAAATCAAGAGCAGCTCCCGCTTTCAGTTTGTCTTTCCATCCTCACTTTGTCCCTCGGGAGTGTCTGCTGGGGTTCTAGGTACCACTCGAAGGCAGGGACCGGGACGAGCGTCCCTAGAAGAGACCTGCCCTCGACCCGCAAGTCTCATCCTCCCTCTGCATGGGAGGACTGCTGGGACCAGGCGGTCCTAGTGTTGGCTTTCCTCAGACAGTTGCGAAGGACGCGGACGGCGCCTCCCTTTGCATCTGTGGCCTGCAACGACGTGTAGACTCCAGGCCACTTGGGCTATTTCACAGGGACATGCAAAATGCTTAGGGCTGCTCATCAGACTGCCACTCACCCAGGTGAGGTCCCAGAGACCTGGGTGACAGCTCAAGGCTGGCTTTGAGTTTCTTTAGTATTTTGAGCATCCGGCTGGCTCGATTCTCGAGAATTCAAGCTATCTTTGGAACACTGTGGAATTGGACAGGATTTGGGGCCCAGCCACACCATTCCTTCCTTTCTTATTCCCCTTCCTGTTTGCACGGAGTGCCTGCTATCGGCCGGGCCGCCCGCCAGGCTGGGAACACACGAGAGGCACCATCCTCGCCTCCGGGGACTCTGAGGCCTCGAGGGAGACAGACACACATGATGCGTGCAGTGTGGTGGGCTCCCTGGGACAGGTGTGCCAACGACGCTGGGGTGGGGGCTGGAGACGGAGGGTCGGAGAGACTAAAAGGACTGAACTGGGTCTCAGAGGACACCTGCGGGCCTCCTAGGTGCGGACGGAAGGGAAAGCTGCCCGGGAGCCAGATGGTGCGTACAGAGGCGTGGCTGGTGGTGTCAGGGCTGGGGGCAGTTTGGGGCAGTGGAGCCGGTGCCGGGGGTGCAGGGTGGGAGGGCAGCCGAGCCCGGAGGCAGTTGAGTCTAGTGGGGGAGGGTTTCACCTGCACTTCATGCTGTAGGAAACCAGGGGAGTCGTGGAGAGAGTGTTCTAGAAAGAATGCTGGAGGGAGGCGGCAGAGGGGAGGAGTTGGAGAAAGATGGATTCCAAGGGCGCGCTGGAAATGGTGACGGGAATGGTGACGTGCTCCGGAGGTGATAAGGGCCAAGGGCCCAGTTCTGGAGGTAGTGAGGGGCGAGCAGGGGCTCAGGACTGGAGGTGGCGAGGCCAGGGGGGCCCGGGATGAGGCTGAATTCTGGCTCCACCCTGGGCAGCTGGTGATCATGCTAGAAACAGCGTCCGGAAAGAGGAAGCTCCGGAAGCGAAGGGACGGGGACAGGGATTTCAGTTTTGGACACGTGACATCGTGGGGCCTGTTGAGTCCCTGGATGGAGACTTCCGGTGAGAAGTTTGCACACGTCGAGGTCCGGGTCTTAGGAGAGAGGTAGGCGTGGGAGTGTCCGTCTGGGGTCCTGGGCTTATGGCTGAACTCGGGCCACACACATCCACCTCCTGGACCTTCGGTGCACAAGTGGGACTCTATAGGGAGCTGGCCCACGCAGAGGGACTCTGCTGCCACTGAGCTGGGTGGTCACAGCTCTAGAGCCAAGGCAGGAAAAGCCACAAGCCGGACAGCATGGTGCAATGCGGTGAGCTGCCGCGCGGGGGTAGCAGGGAGCTGTCACCGTCCCTCCTGTTGGCGAGCTGGGCCTTCCAGCGTCGGCTGGAGACTTTATAGGCTCGGCTGCTGCAGGTCAAAGGAATCCTAAAGATCAAGTTGAACTCTGTCATTTACCAACGAGTCAGCTTAATATATCATTTTCTGGAATCAGAGATGTGTGACAGGGAGTCACAGCTTCGTCCTGCGTCATCGGAAGGTGCAGATTTCTCCAAGCAGCCTCTGCCCCGCATAGTCCTAAGTCATTGCTGTTTATGTTGTGAGTGTTTCCGCGACCATGATGGCTGTTAACCAAGGGCAGGGGGCTCTTTCCAAAGTTCCATTTAAGACCCCAGGGTTTGCCGCGAGCTAAGGTTCACACGGAGCCTTGCACGGCAAGTGAGGGAGGGAGAAGGCCGGTCAGGGGCAGCAGACCTGCAGCTGCGGGAGGGAGTTCATGGCTTTCACTGTGACGCTTTGTTCCCTCAGGGCACAGGAAAAACATGAAAAATACAGCCCCAGCCAGGGCGAGGAGCTGCCCACTTCCCAGTGCTTCCGCTGCTGCGACCCCACCACCCCCCTGTACCAGGCGGCCCCGGTGCCCCAGATTAACATCACCATCCTGAAAGGTCAGACTCTGCGAGGACTGGCGCAGGCGACCTCTCTGGGGGCGAGATGGAGGCAGGTGGGGCCTGGCGGGGGCAGGGCAGGCTGCTGTCATCCAGAGCGGGGACAGAGGAATTCTGGTTTTGAGGCTCCAGCCGCTTTCCAAGAGGAGGGATCGGGAAGGATCCAGAGGACCGAGAACAGGAGAGGGAGCCCAAGGGCTGCCCGGGGCCTCCTCCCTCCACCTGCACATGGACTTCAGGCTTCTCTGTCCTTCATCTCATGGCTTGGTGTCCCCACCCACTCGCGACGGCCCTGCACACAGCAGATAACCCTGCACAGCCCCAGGAAATCTGAGTGGGACACTTGCAACCCGGATCCCGAGCCCAGTCCCGACATCTGCAGTTCATTTGCTCAGAGTGAGCCGTGGGCCTGGCCGCGGAGCCTGTTGCTTTTGGAAAAACCCATATGTTCCCTGTTCTTTGCCAGAGCACTCCAGAAGTAAAAAAAATTATTGCTTCTGGATGAGAATAGAATAGTCCCTGAGATCATCTGTTTGCTGGACCAGTTTGGGGGTTACAGTACCCCAGGGCCAGGATGGGGGACCTCACACGGGGGCGGGGGCAGGAGCGAGGCTCGCCAGACCAGGGCTGTGATGCTGCATCGGGACAGTGCCCAGGGCAAGGGGGCGCAGCCCAGGCATGGCGTGACACTGAATCTCTCACTCGATGTCACGTGTTTTCCTGTTCCTTTTAGGCGAGAAAGGTGACCGCGGGGATCGCGGCCTCCAGGGGAAATACGGCAAAACCGGCTCAGCGGGCGCCAGGGGCCACGTTGGACCCAAAGGGCAGAAAGGTTCCATGGGGGCGCCTGGGGACCGGTGCAAGAACCACTACGCCGCCTTCTCTGTGGGCCGGAAGAAGCCCCTGCACAGCAACGACTACTACCAGACGGTAGTCTTCGACACGGAGTTCGTGAACCTCTACAGCCACTTCAACATGTTCACGGGCAAGTTCTACTGCTACGTGCCCGGCATCTACTTCTTCAGCCTCAATGTGCACACCTGGAACCAGAAGGAGACGTACCTGCACATCATGAAGAACGGGGAGGAGGTGGTGATCCTGTATGCCCAGGTGAGCGATCGCAGCATCATGCAGAGCCAGAGCCTGATGCTGGAGCTGCGCGAGCAGGACGAGGTGTGGGTGCGCCTCTTCCGGGGCGAGCGCGAGAATGCCATCTTCAGCGATGAGTTCGACACCTACATCACCTTCAGCGGCTACTTGGTCAAGCATGCCGCCGAGCCGTAGCCGGCGGCCACTCCTGCCGCGCCGCCAGAGGCTGCCCCGACCCCTGCCCCTGTCTGTGCAGACCCCAGGGGCCGGCACCAGTTGGCCCCGTCGCCTCTCCCCCATTACGGCTTCCTTGGCCTCTGCATTCCCCGCTTCGGCATCCACCCAGACGCCCTCCACGGGACGGACGGGCAGCCAGATCTTGCTGCTACTCTGCAGAGAGCTGACGGCAGATGAAATCACCAGGGTGGGGCACCTGCGAGGACAGTCTGGGGACCTCTGGCTCCCCTCTGTGCACACGTCCTTAAGTGACCTCGCATGGCGGCAGGGTGTCCCAGAGCATAGCACCCCTGCCCCTTCCCTGGAAATAATTAGGCAAATTCTAAAGATCTCGAAAGGAGCAAAGTAAACCATGGAGGAAAAAGCAGAGCAAAGTGTTATTTCTGTCTTTCTGGCCAGCTGCTGGCTCCTGAGGGAGGGTCCTTCTTGCTGGAGGTCGCATGAGGCTCTGTCCAAGAGATCTAAGGTGGAAGCCGTAGGGCATCCAGGAAACCACGTCTGGCTTAATTCTTTTAGGATACATATGAGCCTTCTTTGGGGATAGCCGGACCCATGTCCATGTCTTGGCGACGTCCCCGTGGCCTTGCCCAAGGGGTCAGCTGGTCCCTTCTGAGCCACAACAGTGAGGGCATTGGGGCTGGGGCAGCAAGTGTCAGCCCCCCAGAGGGACAGCCACACCCTCCGCTGTTGGCTCTGAGCTGAGCTCCGGGCTCCCGACAGTGGCTGGGGACCTCAGGGACCCCCAGACATGCAGATGTTTCTATGAGGAGCAAAGCTCCCGGTACACCCAGGCACGGTGCTACTCCACGCCCCATGCCAGCTCGAGCCCTGGTGGGGTCTCCATACCTGCTGGCCTGTTCCTCCTCCACACGCAGCAGCCACAGAAGGCCCTGGCCTGTGGTTCTGCTTTCTGTCAACGCCTCTCATGCCAGGCAGGGCCCCGTTTCCTCCGGGGTTCAGCCTCCTGGGCTCTGCGTCCGCTGTCTTGCTTTGCAGCCAGGCCGCTGGCACCGCCCAGGTCCCCACGGCCCTCACCCAGGCAACACAGGAGGGGCTTTCTCGGGTCCCAGAGCAGGGGCAGCCGGGGGAGCTGGAAGGCTCCTGTGAGCCTCAGTCTTGAAATCAGGGTAGAAGGGAGACGTGTCCCGACACTGGGTGGGGACTCACTCCCAGGCGGTGGGTGTCGGAGAGGCAGTGGCCCCCCCAGCTCTTTCAGGACCTCCAGAGCGGGCTGCTGCATCTGATTGGTGCCCTGGCCCTGCCTTGGCAGCTGGTGGCCCTGGCGTTCCCTGACCTCCAGGACCCCACGGTCCGACCCCACTGTGCCAGGGCCGGGCTCACTCTCACCGCCTGCTTTGGCCCCTGAGATCCTATGGAATTTCCTCCCGCCTCCTGGTGACCCCTGATTTTGACTGACTCCTCCTCCCTCTCTGGGCCTGGGAGGGTCTGGCGTCCTCACGCACATCCCTCCTTCTAGTGGACTTCTGCTGGTCAGACTAAGGCTGTCCCCTTGGGCGTGCCCATCGTGAGCAGAGTGCCACCCGCCGCTTGAGCTCTCTGGTGCTCCTTCCGGAAAACATTAAACTCGGAATGGTGTTGTTCAGCATCCTCGCCTCGTCCGTTTGTGCCCTGAACCAAATCCTCTGCCTTTCCTCCTGTCCATTCCGCGCCCACCCTGCCTGTCTTCGTACTTGGAACGCACCTCGTTCCCCGCAGGGTGTCGGGAGGGGCTGGTGGCTCGTGAGCAGTGGCGGGAGGCAGGGACTCGCCCTCCTGGGCAGGACCGTGGTCCCGGTCCCGGGAGAAGCAGGAACCAGGGAGGCAGGGACTTGGCCACGGCTCCACAGCCCGGACAACTATACTTGTTGCCTGGGGCTGCCAGACAAGCCCCACAAACTGGGTGGCTTAAAACAATGAAATTTATCCTCCCACAGATCTGGAGGCCAGATGTCGGAAATCAAGGTGTCAGCAGGGCTGTGCTTCCTTGGAAGGTTCCAGGGGAGGGTGCTTCCGTGTCTCTTCCAGCTCTTGGGAGCCCTGGGCGTCCCCAGCTCGGGCCTGTGTCACCCCAGCCTCTGCATCCATCTCCCTGTGGCTTCTCCTCTGTCTCAAATGTTCCTTTCCTTCTCCTACAAGAACACCAGTCACTGGGTTTAGGGCCCACCTAAACCCAGGACAGTCTCTTCTTGAGATGCTTAACTTAATTATATTTGCAAAGACTGTTTCCTAATAAAGTCACATTCACAGGTGCCAGACTTAGACTCATTTTTTTTGGGATACATTTCACCCCATTGCAGCTGTGTATAGGCTTGAGTACACCCTTCAACAGCCCCTTTATGCCCCGGCGGTGCAGGGCAGATGCTCCTTCTCTCCGTCACTTGCCAACCCGGTTAGCAGCCAGGCCCTTCTCCAACTGCCAGGGGCAGGACAGAAGCTGCCTCGCTCCCTCTGGTGCCAGCAGGCTGGCAAACAGCCGCTCTCCTCCCTTTGCCTGGGCCTGGGTGACCCACGCGGTCCTGCTCAGGCTTGGCTGGGGCCGGACTCTGCGATCTGCCCTCTGCAGGACGAAGAGCAGGCCCCCTCCTCTACAGAGCTGAGGCCTCTCGGCAGGGGACGGGCTTTCTGTGCGGAGGGTCGGAGGGTGCAGGGGCTGGTGCCTTTCCAAGGTGTCTGGCAGGGACCAGTCAGCTTTTCCAGGGACAGAGTCACGTGGACCACGTAGCAGGGCCGGCCCAGCCGCTCCTGATGCCCTCCCTCTTTGGACTCCTTCTGCCCCGTCCTTCCAGGCTGGCCTCACGCTCTGCTCACTCCTCCTCCACTGTCGCTCCTGCTTTGCAGCAGACCACGTGCCAGGCCTGGGGGCAGAAGGACAAATAAGACGTGGTCCTTGCCTTTCCGAGGATTTCCCCAGGATTCTGACTGTGGTGCGACACAGAGGCCAGCCTCCTCCAAATTGCACGCTTGATACTAAAAGTGACCTGCTCCACCTGTTGCCTTCCCCAAGCAGTTTACCTCGACAGGGCCTTTTCCCTGTCTCCTGTCCCCAGCTAGTGAGAAATTGGCTAACTGTCTTCGGCAAGGACTTGGAAAACTCAGTTGTAATACAAATATCAGTGTTTTAGAAAAAAAAAAAAAGACTTAGAAATGGCTGATGACTCAGCCAGAGGAAAGGATTGCTTACATTAGTTTATATTAAGACTTTCTGGAGTCTCTGTGGCCAGGGCTGGGGGTAAGACGGGTGCTGTCTACACTGGTCCTCAGGGACTGTTTTTTGTAGGGTTTGCTGTGGGAACACGAGAGCATGATAACAAGCTGGTTTTCTTGGGCCACAGCAACTGGGATAACATGAGACATTCTTGCCCAGGTCCTGAAAAACAGAAAATAAATAAAACGAGATGTTGCCACATACACAAGAGTGGAGTTGGGCCCCTATCTCACACTGTATATAAAAATTAATTCAAAATAGATCAAAGGCCAAAATATAAGAGCTGAAACTGCAAAATTCTTAGAAGAAAGCCTGAGCATAAATCTTTATGACCTTGCGTTAGGCAATGCTTTCTTAGTTATGACACCAAAAGCACAAGCAACAAAAGAAAAAAAATAAATTGCATACACAGCATCAAAATTTTAGACTTCTGTGTGTACAGGACACCAGGAAGAAAGTGAAAGTACAATGCGCAGAATGGGAGAAAATATTTGCAAATCATATATCTGCTCAGGGACTTGTATCTCGAATATATAAAGAGTTCTTGCAACTCAACAATAAAATGACAACTACTGCGATTAAAAGTGGACAAAGGACCTGAATACCAGGTGGCTCTACGCAAGGAGACACACCGTGACAAATGTTTGGGAGGATGTGGAGAAACCGGAACCCTCACGCGGTGCCGTCAGGAATGGAGAGTGGCGCCGCCTCTCTGGAATAGTCCGGCAGTTCCTCAAACGTCCAGCACAGAGCCGCAGCTGACCTAGCAGTTCCGCCTCTAGGTGCGCACCCCAAAGAGACGAAAACGTACGTCCCTGCAGAAACTTGTAGATGGATGTTCACAGCAGCTTTACTCATAAAAACACAAAAGTGGACATAACACAAATGCCCATCGGCTCATGGATGGATCCACAAAATGTGGTTTGTCCACACCGTGGAACGTTGTTCAGCCACGAAAAGGAATAAAGTCCTGGCACCGGCTCCAACATCCGTAAATTTAAAAACATTATCTGAAGGGAAAGAAGCCAGACCCGAAAGACCACGTACTGTATGATTCCATAGGTATGAAATGTCTGGAACAGACAATCCACAGAGACAGAGGGTGGGGAGGCTGGGGGCCGTGGGTGCTGACTGCTAATGGATATGCAGTGTCTTTTTGGAGTGATGAAAATGTTCTAAAATTGATTGTAGTGGTGATGGCGCAACTCTGTGACTATACTATAAATCTTTGAATTGTACACTTGAAATGGGTGAATTATATGGTATATAAATTATTTCTCAATAAAGCAGTTATAAAAACAAATAGAATACACATAAAAACAAAAAACCAGGTTGCCTTGTCCTTCTCTATGGAGGGCCGGGAAGTCCTGCAGCTCCACAGGTAGAACCTTCAGCGTCTGTCATAAACCCTTTGTTCCGGGCTTGGCTTATGACGGGCCGGAGGCTGGGGCCAGCGAGGTGGGGCGGGAGTGTCAGGGTCAGTGCTTCCAAGAACGTCATTAAACAAGCATTCTTGAATCAATTGGTGGGTGAGATCATAGAGTCAGTAGGAGGCTGACTCAGGTGCCAGGGGAAGCATCCCAGAAGCAGTGACTAACTGCGGACCAGGCCTTCCTCTCTGGAGCCCCTGCACAGCTGGGGCAGTGATCGGGGAGCTGTGGTGACCTCAAGTGCCCCTACTCAACTGGCCCCAGGAGCCAGCCCCTGTCACAGCCCATCTCATCGTGCAGATGGCCAGGCAAGGACAAGGAATTTCCACTTTAGAGATTTTACAAATAGGATTAGTCTACACGCTCTGGACAATTTGGAAACCTCCCTGCCTAAAGACAGATAAAACGTTCCAACTGTTCAGTTGAGAACAAGAGGGCTGTCCGTACACGAGCCGTTGTGGTTGGTTCTGAAGTTTATGTCGAGTCTTCCAGCTTCAGCTTGGAGTGCTTCAGGAAAAGGTCACTTTTAATTTCAGTGATTCCAAGCTAGAAAGGCAGGAGAAAACTGGAGATAGTAGTTTGGAGAGTCGTAGCCAGACATCGGAGGAAGCTGAAAGAATTCAGGATCCAGCCCAGCTTGCAGGTAGATAATAAAACCTCAAAGAGAATGAACAGGGCTAGAATGCAATAGCGGATGCACTCTAGTTTTCTTCCGAAACCCAGGCCATCACCTTTGTCCTAGTTAAAACTTCCCCTCTCGGTGCCGCTGCTTGTTCCTCGCTCCACAGACCCGAAACCCAACACGCCCGCTAGTCACTAACTACGATAAAACCTAACAGTCAACACCAAGTAAGTTCCCCCTTTTCCTGCGTCTTCTTTAAACTAGCAACCCACAACCCCTGCAGGAAAGCACGAGAGATGCAACCCGGTCCCTACGAAGGCACAGTCCCGAAGGTCTCGCTCTCCCGCCGTCCACCTGCTGCTGTGGGCTCCTCTTGGCCCTTGCGGGCAGCCCTGTCTCCAGGAGCTATGGGTGACAAACTGCTCTGTCACCCACGTGTTCTGTTGTGCTGTCTTCTCTGCGTCTCACCTGACCCACGCACCTGAACCCAGCTCTCCTCCTGGACAGGAGGGGCTGTCTTGGTGGGAACAGGCTGGGCGCGGGTCGCACAACAGCCACAAGGGTGGCTGCCAGTGTAAACATGTTTCCTGTGCTGGGACACCTGGTCACAGGTCGGACACTTAGACACTAGGCCGTCGCCAGATTAAAGAAGTAGCCTGTGAAAAGAGCCCGTGAACACCTGTGACCAGCTGCCATAGAGCCGGTCAGGGCGGGGCCAGAGTGAGTCTCCGGAGAGAGGCGTCCAGGCCGAGTCAGAGGAGAGTCCTGCCTCCGCAGAACGGTGCACTTGCAGTGGCTAAGACGGCAAGTTTTTATCACAATAAAAAAACTGGAAAAAACAACACAGGAGGGGGAGAAGTGGATGATTGCTGGGGTTGGGCAATGAATACATTTGTATTTTAAATTTTACCTAATACATTTTTTGTGAGGTGCATATGTTACCTTTTCAATATAAAAAGCAAGCTAAAAAGTTGTACTTTTTTATTGCTATAGAAAAATATTCACATAGAAGCTGGTTGTTTTAATGTAAAATAAAGTATCTCTCAGATATATATGTGTACATATATATATATACAGGCTCATATAGAAATGTAGAGTAAGGCCATAGCTGCCATTGGCAGTGATTCCTCTGGCGGGTCTGGGCAAAGTAAATTGAAAACCTGGGAAGGATTCACCATTCTAGATGCCACTGAGAACACTCGGGATTCACGGGAGGAGGTCACAATAGCAACATTCCCAGGAGTTTGGAAGAAGCTGATTCTAACCCTCATGGATGACTTTGAGGGGTTCAAGACTTCAGTGGGGGAAGTCCCTGCAGATGTGGGGGAAAGACAAGGAGACCTGGAACGGGAAGTGGGGCCCGCAGGTGTGGCCGAATGGCCGCGCCTCACGGTGGAGCTCGAATGGATGAGGAGTGCTCCTTGCAGATGAGCAAAGACAGTGGCTTCCTCGACTCCCGGGGACCGATGCTGTGAACATTGTTGAAATGACGACAAAGCGTTGACAATATTCCTGTAGGGCTGACACTTCCACGGGGAACCCCACAGAGAATTGTCAAAAACCCAGCTGACAGAACAGTGGCAGAGTTTGAGAGGATTGACTCCAATTTTGCAAGAAGTTCTACTGCGGGTAAAATGCTATCAGACAGCACCGAGTGCTATGGAGGAATCCTCGCTGAAGACTCAATCAATGTGGCAAACGTCATTAGTCTTATTTTAAGAAATTGGCACAGCCACGCCGACCCTCAGCAACCACCGCCCTGATCTGTCAGCACCACCAACACGGGCTGGACCCTCCACCAGCAGAAAGGGAACAGAGGCTCGGATGGTCATTCACAATTTCTAGCAATAAAGTATTTTTAAATTAATGTGTGTACATTGTTTCTTAAGGCATAATGCTATTGCATGCTCAGTAGACCACAGTACAGTATAAACGTGACTTTTTTACGTGTTGGGAAACGAAAGAAGTCATATGACCCACTTTATTGTGATACTCACTTCATCGAGGTGGTCTGGAACTGAACTCGCGATGTCGTCGAGGTGCACCTGCCCTGGATTAGTTATAATTGTTGCAGAACGAGCCACCTCCTTAGTGCTTAAGGAAAAGCGTCACTTCATTCCCGCTCCTGACCCTGCGGATGGGCTGGTGGCTCTTGCGCCAGCTCCTCGGGCTTGTTCCGGTGGCTTCAGGCAGTGGGCTGTTCAGCTGGCGCAGGCTGGTGAGCGACGGCCTCACTCTCGCGCCTGGGGCCCCAGCTGACACGGCTGGGATGTCTGGGTCTCTCTCGCCTCCTTGTCCTTCGTCACCAGGGCGTGGTCTCAGCGGTGTTTCAAGAGGCCAAGAACAGAAGCTGCAAGAGCTCTTGAGACCTGGGCTCAGCAGTCACCCCACGGCCACTTCGGCCACATTCCACGAGTCAGAGCAAGTCTCAGCGCCAGCCTGGTGAGGGGAGGGTAATAGGCCTCCCCTTTTGATGGCAGGAGGGGCGAAGAACTTAATATTTAATCCATCAGAGATGCCACTTACACAACGTCATTTACCTAGAGGCAAATCTGACAATAGCTGGATAAGACCTCTCCACACAGAACTGTAAAAAATATAAAATCTAAAGTCAGGGACAGTATGTTGGTTCTTGCCCTCTGAAAAGCAGATACCAAGACAGGATTGGATGTGAGATTTTTCAGGGGAAATGCACGTGGACAACAAGGGGGAGGAGGCCGGGTGAGCAGAGGGGGCTCAGATCACGTGGGAAGGAGAAAAAGGAAGGGGCTTGGGTTGGAAGAACCTCAGACTGAGGCACCAGCCAGGCAAGTTTGGCCGGGCTGATGAGAAGTCCTTGCGCTAATGCCCTTTGTGATAGCCTTGTGTTCAGCCAGTGGCCGGGAGCAGCCTGCGGGAAGCAGGGTCCCAAAAGGCAGCTGGGATCTCCATCACTTGCCCCCTCCCCCAGCAGGAGGTCTGGGTGGTGCATTTTCTTTTTCTTTTCATTTCTTTTTTTTTTTTTTTTTTGAGACAGAGTCTCACTCTATTGCCTGCGCTAGAGTGCAACGGTGTCATCACAGCTCACTGCAACCTCAGACTCCTGGGCTCAAGCAATCCTCCTGCTTCAGCCTCCTGAGTAGCTGAAACTACAGGCGTGAGCCACCATGCCCAGCTAAGTTTTCTATTTTTAGTAAAGATGGGGTTTCGGTCTTGCTCAGGCTGGTCTTGAACCCCTGATCTCAAGTGATCCTCCCACCTCAGCCTCCCAGAGTGCTGGGATTACGGGCATGGTGCATTTTCACGGCCCCCACAGAAGAATATACCATGCTCACGCGTTGTAAAAGCCAATTGCGTAAAGATGTCGATTTTTCCCAGCCTGGGATTTCAATGACATTTCAAACAAAATTTCAATGTAATTCCAATAGAAATCAACAGTCTGATTCTAAAAGTTATATGGAAATAGGAAGGGGACTTGATTGAAGTGGGAGGACCGGTTCTGCTAAATATCAGGATTTATTTTAAAGCTCCAACGTTAAGACTGTGGGATTTGCACAAAGATAACAAAGAGACAAATGCGATAGAATAGAGAGCCCCGGACTCGGGCGTGTTTGGACACCTGGCTTTCCAAAAGGGAGCACTGTAGAGCCATGAGAGAGCCTTTTGAAAATCATGGAATGACCAGGGGTCCATATGATAAAAAATAAAACAAAATGTGAGCCCTTCCCCCACATTATAAACAAAAGTCGTTCCAGGGGAGCTGCAGACTTGGAGTTTAAAGGCAAAACAAAAATGCTTCTGGAAAACAGAGCGCGGAGGGTTCCTTACGCTCATGACTTTGGGGTAGGGAAACATATTTAGAAAAATACAGAAAAGTACAAATCCTAACAGAAAAAGCTGATAAATCCCACTGCAGTAAAACTGAGCACTCTTTTGATGGGCTAAGGAGGAACAAAAAGTAGAAATTATAAAGTATTCAGAAGTTAAGGAGAAACCGAGTGCTACACATCAAAACTTCTGGGATGAGGAAGTAATTCTCAGAGGGGTGTAGCCTTCCGCTGCATTCATCCGAAAGCAGGAAAGATTAAAAAAAAATAAGTGAACCAAACTTTCCACTTTTGGAACCAGAAAAAGAACAACAAAATAAATCCAAAGAAAATAGCAGGAAAGAAAATAAAAGCAGAAATTACTGAAACAGAAAACAAACAAAAATAGAACAAAATTAAGGGCTCGATTTTTGAAAAGATGAATAGCATAGACCGTCCTTCGGCAGAAGGCATCAAGAAAAAAAGGAAGACAAATAAACAACATGAGAATCAAAGAGACGGCACAACCAAGAGATTAAAAAGATAATTAGGAACAACTTAATACCCCAAATTTGAAAACCTTGATGAGATGGATGCTTTTCTAGGAAAACATTTATTAGCAAAATTGGCCCAGAAAGAAAGAAAAATGTGAGATCAATAACCAAAAAGGAAGATGAAATATTAAAGACCTACCTCCCCAAAGGCATGTGGATTTGTATTATATGTATAAAAAAACAAAACAAAGACCGCTATGCTTGACAACTACTAACTGCAAATGTAGGAGAATATCTGCATGACCTTGGAGTAGGGGCAGACAGGCTAAATGGGAGAAAACAGAAAACTCAGAGAGGACAAGGTTAATAAATTTGACCATATTGGAATATAAAACACTTATGCTATAAGATACTTTTAGAGAGTTAAAAGACCAGTAGCACGCCTGTGTGCTCCATTTATGTATGTTAGAGGGAAAATGTGAGTACCTAGAATATGTAGCAGACTCCTACACTCCAGTAAGAAACAACAACATAGTAGAAATGGACCAAGGGCTTAATGGGATTGTCACAGAAGTGGCACATGTCCAGATGGCTGACCAACACTAAAAGCCGTGCAACATGAAGTTAAAACAGCAGTGAAACCCGATATCCACCCGTCAGGTGAGCAAAAACATCTTAAAGTTCAATAATATCGTGTTTGAGAGGTCATGGGGCAATGAAGATGCAGCCCGCGCTGGGGAGAATGTCCACGGCAGAGCCGCTTTGGACGACACTTTGGTAGCGTCTGTTAAAACTGAAAATGTGTACGTTCTACTGTTATGAACAATATGATAGAGTTCTTTAATACATGCATGTATTAAAAAACATATATGTTTTCAACACGTATGACTGTATGGAAAAGTATTTTAAAACATCTGGAAGGATAAAGGCCAAATTGATAACACTGGTGGGATACTGAAGGATCTCGGGGGTGGGGAGGTGGATAGAAGGGAACATTAATTTTATCTGCAATGCTTTACATTGTTAAAAGGAGAAAATGAACGTAATGTGTCAACAGACAAAATTACAACGCATTTAGTTATCAGCCTAATTGGCTTTCATTTGTGATTCGTAAACCAGGGCAGCCTCCGTCCTGCCACGTGGAGTGAGAGCTCCCGCTGGGCCAGGGCAGCAGCGTTTGTAAAGTGGGAGCCAGGAAAGGAACAGTAAGAAAGCTGACTGGGGAACAGCAGGTGACTTTTGTTTTTTTTTGATAAGGGTTAGAGCAGAGGGGACTTCCTTTTGACGCTGACTTAGGTAGACTGGAACCTCCTGTCTTCAGGAAAAGCTTGTCAGTTTGGGATCCACCTGCTTCCTTGAAGTTTCAGTCGATTGTGTGGCATTTCGCATGGGAGACTCCACCACGGTCTGGTCTGGTCTGTTGAGCCCAGCGCAGGAGCACACTCCGAAACAGTGGCCTGCCGTCACTTTTGCTGAACAGATATTTGTGTGATCACAGCAATAACATTGGGGAAATGCCAGGGCGTGCACCCGGGTGATGCCGTGTCGTTGTGGAGCGAGCTGGGAGCAGACGGAGCCCACAGCCTGGCGGTGTGCAGGGTGTTCCCACAGGGGCCTCGCGCGGCCTGCAGCAGGTTAGGGTGCGTCGGGGCCGGAGCCAGGAGGAGCCACTGCACTCTGTAGGGTTCAGCCTTGACTGAGCACAGAGGACGACTCCATACGGGGAACAACAGTTGCAAAGTTTTTAATGTGCTTTTTGTCTTTGCCCCAGCTGGTCTGAGACATCTGTCTGAACGAAGGGAAAGCCGGGTTGATTGCAGAAGGAACACAACAAGAAAGAATGAGATAATAAGATTTCGCCAAAAAAAAAACCATAACAGCCTTGGAAGGCAGGCTGCTGTTTTGAGAAGCTTTTCTAAATTTCAGTATTTAACTCCACTCATCTTAGTTACATTCAGCTACTGTAATAAATACCAAGACAGACAGATGTTTACTTCTCTCACGTGAGCCCGGACATAAGCAGTCCCAGCGACACCGTGGTCTCTGCTGTTGGGTCTGAGGCCCCTTCTGCGTCGCTGCTCTGCACCCTCCTCCAGTGGCTCCCGCCTCACGGTCTCAGATTGCTGCCGCAGTGCCCACCATCACATCCTCATTCTCACCTGACAGCCAGCAGGAAGCAGGGAAGGAAAGTGGAGGGCATGCCCGTTTGCCTTGTAGGCACAACACAACTGCACACATCCCTTCGTTTCTTGTCTGGAAAACCAGAACTTGCTCTTGTGGTTCCTCTCGACTATTAATATAAGGGCTGCTGGGGAATGTTGTCCTTATCTGGGCGGCCACGCAGTCAGCTAAAAGGTGGGGCTTCCATTCCTAAAGGGCAAGGGGAGGGAGGGGCAGTGGGGACAGATAGCAGTCCCTGCTGTACTCTTTAGCCCATCAGCAGCCAAGCCTGGGCAGCGGGTGACGTCCCCTCACCTGGTTCTCATTTCTGGCCCCCAGGGCCCTGCAGGAGGCCTTGGGAGGAGGGCGGAGGAAGACACAGCAGGCCGTGCAGGTGCAGCTCTCCCGCCCTGCGCACGGCTGAGGGGAAGGTGCAGGGGCCAGTGCTAGTCACACAAGACCACCTGCGACACCGAGCTGGTGGCACTGCATTGTCAGGCAAAGGAGGTTCCGAGGCTCAGCTGTCCTGAACCAACCTGGCTTCCTGTGCTGCTGTGGGCAGAGCCCAGGACAGCTGAGAGCCCACCCAGAGGTATCAGAGGGACCCCGTCACAGGGCAAGGAGGCAAGGCCGTAGTGTAGATTCTCAGGCAGAGCTGCGGGAGTTAGCAACTAAATATACAGGATCCTAGTTCAACTGGAATCTTAGGTAAACATGGAATAACTTTTTAGTACAAGCTTGTCCTATTCGTTGTTTATCTGGAATTAAAATTTAACTGAGCGTTCTGTATTTTATCCGGAAGCCATGCAAGGTTAGGAGTCTGGGGCCCTGGTGGGAGCCAATGTAAGCTCAGGGCAGACGCGGGCACACTCAGGCTTGGGCTGCCCCTGGAGATACCAGGAGCCACGCAGGCCAACAGAGACCACAAGGTCCGGCTCCTGTCTGTCCCCGGGCATGTGCAGGGCGACCTTCACCTTCCTGCTCCTCTAGACCAGATGTCAGCTCCTCAGAAAGGAGCCGAGCAGAACGAGGCCTGGGCGTATTATTTCCCAGAGACTGAGCATCACCCAAGGGCCATTCAAAGTCTCCCTCATTACTTAGATTCAACTTGGCTAGGATGGAAAGTTCATTTATTTTTACTGTTAAGCTACAGGAGAGGGCTTGGGAATACCTGGTTAGGTGCAGACCAAGTCAAAACGGTCCATTTCCTGTGCTCACCCGAACACAGTGGGAGCAACCCGGATAACCCAGCGACCCTCTCGCCCCGCAAACCTCCCAGGGCCGAAGCCCCACAAAGAGCCAGAGAGAAGGGCTCTGCCACCTCTGTCCACCCTGTTGACCCATCCTTCCCGCCTGACCGGTCAGCCCGCGACATGGCCAGGGCCCATACTTAACAACCTTAGTCACGTTCCCCATCCTCGGCGTTTATGGACGGGTGGGGCCTCGTACAGTCGAAAGAACGCAACGATAATACACGGGCCGGTCAGCGTGGCTTGGGCAGCAGCTGCCGCCCAGCACCGGAAGCTCCCAGCTGCAGAAGGGGTGCTGAGGCCTGGGGAGAGGACTGTGGCCCTGTGGTCCCAGCCTTGAGGCCCAGCTTCTAGGCCTTTGTCCCTGCTCAGGCCTCTGCTCTGTCATGCTTACTGTGAACTCTTTCTGTGCCCAAGAGGCAATGCGTCTTGCAGATGTGCCGCGTGGGCCCTGTGGGCTTGGGGGCAGGGCAGTCACCGCAGAGCACAGGTCTGGGGTGTAGAAAGGAATTCCGTTTGAACGGAAAACTGTGCATTCTGCATTCTGCACGGCCTCCACACTGCCTGGTCCTGGCCTTCTGTCGTCTTCCCGACAGCTCTCTGCAAGCCGCTGTCTTGCCCGGGGGGCACAGCCCCACCTGGCCGACTCCTCCTGCTCTGACACTTCCCACACTCCTCCTCCGCAGGTGCCTCTGCCTCAGTCCCTGTTAACAGGTCACGACATCTGCCTGGCTCCTTGGTTGACTAATGACTAGAATACAATCCTGAACACTTGATACTACATTGGAATGAGAATCAAGATTTTATTTTCTTCTGAAAATTACCTTTTGGTACGGGTTAGCAGGAGTTAAGATCTCATTTCTACCATTCACTGACTTTGACCTTTGGGAGACTTCTAACCTCGCGGGCATGAATCTCAATTTGCTTGAAAAAGGAGGATGGTGAGCCTGGAGCAAGAAGCTACAAATAGGAACCTTCCAGAGCCTTCTAGAACCCTGAGCTCAGAACTCCCCAGGCCCTGCCTCTCTCCTAGGCCCCGCCCCCGCCAGCAGCCCCGGCCCTAGATTAAGCTCCGCCCCGCCAAGCGGCCCCGCCCCCGACCCATCCAGGCTACAAAGTCTCGGCGCCCAGCTACGCGCCCGGAGTGCGGGGGAGCCTGGCCTGAGCTGCGGCCGCGCTGCGCACTCCCCATTGGACGAGCGCGGCGCGGGGGCGGGCCTCGGCCTGCGATTGGCTCCTGGCGCCGTGACGCGGCCCCGACCGGCTGGCTGGGCGCAGCCCGGCGTCATGGAGGCCAGGACGGTGACCCGGGCGGCCGCGCGGCGGCGGGAGCGGCAGCAGGCGATCGCGGAGGCTGGGACGCGGGAGGAGCCGGGACGGCGGCCAAGGCGGCGGCGGCGGCGGCCGGGGAAGAGGTGGGGTCACGGGCTCGCGAGTCAGCCGCGCGGGGACAACGGTCGGCGCCCGCCCTGCTCCCGCGGCCCGCTGGAGGTCCTACGCGCCCGGCTACCGCGCCCCTGCCAGGCCGCCGGCCGCTGGCCTTCTGTGACTGGCGTCCAGACAGGGTCCCTCCCCATCTCAGAAACGGGGTGCAAGCCGAATGTCGGCGGGCTCAGTGGGGATCCTGGCGCCTCGGCCGGGGCACCTGCCTCCCACGCCTGCTGGTCTGTGCAGAAGATCCCAGCAGCACGAGGCAGAAAGGGATGAACGTGCCCCTCTGGGCCTGGCTTCCATCCTTTTTGGGGCATTTGCCCACCGGGTCACCCCTGGGCAGCAGGCTGCCCGGGGAAGTTAGGAGCACAGACCTGGCTTCTGGAAGCCCAGAGCAGCGAGACGGATGGGTGTTTCAGACTGCACGGTGGTGGGTGGTGAGAGAGATTCTTGGTCAGGAGGAATGTGGAGATGGCTCTTCCCCTCTGAGTGAAGGAGTTAGGGGTGACAAAGGTGAACTGGTGTAGGCAGGGTCGTCCTGAGAGGTCCTGGAGGGGCAGAGGAGGGATAGTGAAATCAGCAAGCTGGATTGGGAGAGGAGGCCGGTGGAAGGACAGAGGGAAGGGGTGACTTCTGTGGCATCTCCACCTGAATTGGCCTCATCCCTCCCACAACGCCCCCTGCAGTTCTTAGGGTTCCCCAGAATCATTCCAGGGGTCCTGGGGCAGTGCTCGGTGTTGGGAAATCCTGTGGTGGGAGCTTTGCCAACAAGCCTCAGAATGCAAGTGGGGTGTTGGCAGATGGTACCCCAGTGAATAGAAAGGTGGCCTCTGACCTCAGTAGATTTAGAGAATCTCACGTTTGATATCCGTGGCCCGTAAAGGGCTGCTCAGTGTCTTCCCACTACTCTTAAGATAGTAATTTTTTTAAAAAAGAAAGCTGTTTCTTTAGATTTATTTAGGGTTTCCCAACTTAACGTACCAAAGGAACTCTCTTCCCCTGTGACATCCATCCATGAACAGCCGCGGTTAGTGCCCCGTGGATACGCTGGGGGAAGGTTGCCCGTAGAGAAAGCTCAGCCCCTGCTCTCTCAGGACCTGAAGACTCTCTGGTACTTTGAGTGCTCCTTGCCCCTGGGCCATAGCAAAACCTGAGGGCCTCGTGAAGTATTAATATATATTGATCTTTGGCTTGAGCTGTTTGGGTGGCTGCTGGAGAGGGTTTGGTGTTTATCCTTGAAAATAGCCCTTGCCACGTGTGTCCAACCAGAAGCCACAGTGACTCTTGGACATCAGGGTGTCTGATGTCTTTGATTTGGATGTGTTTCTATAGTTTACGTTAAATAGCGTAAGCCAGGGAGTGTCTCTCCCCATGTGTCCAGGGAAACGAGGCCATTTGCTCCTGAGCGTTCTTTACCTTTTTATTTTTAACTTAAAATTCCTTCTTTGCCTAGAATCGAAGAGGATGAAGAAGCAGCAGTCTTTCGAGAAGTCGTCAGTTTTACCCCGGCTCCTTTGTCAGGTGAGAAGGCTGAGGCTGCGGACACTGTCCACACTCGCTCCTGGGGCGTCTGGGTGGTGGGCTCCCGCTGCCCTCACCCTCAAGGGCTCTCTCTGATTTGTCATCAGAGCATTTCCTTTAACCCTGTAATTTCCACTAATTCCTCACTGTTTCCCTCCTCGGACCAGTTAGATATTATGACAAGGACACCACCACACCTATCAGCTTTTACTTGTCTTCGCTAGAGGAGCTCTTGGCGTGGACACCGCACACGGATGACGGCTTTAACATCGCCCTGGAGCCCTTGGAGCGCCGCCAGCCCCCTCTGAGCAGCCAGAGGCCCCGAACCTTGTTGTGCCATGACATGATGGGCGGGTACCTGGACGACAGGTGAGGACCTTGCCTCTCGTTGGTTTTGTTGCTTGTTTTCCTATGGTGTGGGGGCTGGAGGGGAGGGGGAGAGTGCCAGGTGGATGGGGGGTCAGGCGCCGGGCGTGCAGACCGGCTCTGCACTGGCTGGGAGAGAAAGTCAGGCCTTGGCGTTTCGTCTGTAAAAGGAGAGGATTGGACTAGGCAATGTCTCTTTCAGCTCTAAAATCGTTTGATCCCTCAAACTGCTTCAACTTGAAGCCTGGTAGATTGGTGAGGGCATGGCAGTAGGGGTCCTCCCCGGACTGCCTAGCCCAGATCTTCGTGTCTTCACTCCAGCTCTGATTCTGTCCTGGGTCAGCGGGCTCTGGCTTCTGGTGCACAGAGCTGTCACATGCCCCTCCCTCTGCCAGCTGTGGACACTCCATCCAAAGTTGCCATGGAGTCAGCTTAGAGCTTTTAAACGTCCCTAAAACAGTGTTGGGTATTATGGTTGATGGGAAGGCTTGAGTGAGAGCTGGCCGTCAAGGTAGAGAGAGGAAGATGACGAAACCTTGGGTGCAGCTCACGTGGCTGTCAGCCCTGACCTCCAAATGCAGGCAGATTGTGTCCTAGAGGGACTGCTTACCTCTCTGCATAGAGCGGGGAGGCCAGGGACTTGGAGCTTTGACACGGGCCTTCTGTTTTCCTTTCTTTCTCTCCTTGGTTCTTCTGCTCACTGAGGCTCAGAGTGCTCAGTGCATCCGGACCCAATGGCAGACATCTAATGCCTGGTGAAAACGTTTTCCTTATGGTTGGGAGAACAGTGGCTTGTCCCTGCCTCGCTCTCCACCTGCACAGGGCCCGGGTATCACAGGCTTTCAGTGTCGCCTGAACGGAAACTAAGGGAAACCTTTGGGGTTGCCCTCTTGTCACCTTGAGGTCACTGTGTCTTTATTCTGTTTCCTGGGACCTGACTCTGTTCTGTTTCTTCACCCAGGTTTATTCAGGGCACAGCGGTGCAGAACCCCTATTCCTTCTACCACTGGCAGTACATTGACATCTTTGTGTACTTCAGCCACCACACGGTCACCATCCCCCCGGTAGGCTGGACCAATGCTGCCCACAGGCATGGGGTCTGCGTGCTGGGTAAGGGCCAAGGACACACCTCCGACTCAGCCAGACTCGCTAGCACACCTGCCCGTGACCCAGTGATCAGATGGCTCTGGCCTTGCTGCTTAGTGAGTGGAGCTCCTCCCCTGGGGGTGCCTTGGTAGGTGAGGACAGGCGTCTGCAGACTGTCACTGCCGCGGAGTGACTGTTTTCAGCTTCGCAGGCCACTGGGTCATTGTTGTAGTTACTGATGCGAAAGCAGGTACACAGATGGGTGAAGCTGTGGTCAGTGAAAATATATTTACAAACACAGGTGGTGGGCTTTGGCCCGAGGGCCAGGTTTGCCGACCCCTGGGTCGGAACACTGCTTCTCAAGCCTCAGCCTTAATCCGGGTCATTTATGGCCTTCTA
Source organism: Avahi laniger (assembly GCA_963575035.1). Classification (NCBI taxonomy): domain Eukaryota; kingdom Metazoa; phylum Chordata; class Mammalia; order Primates; family Indriidae; genus Avahi; species Avahi laniger. Next base: position 118,109 of record CAUYSK010009778.1, read on the forward strand.
TAGCTGTGATGCTGGTGCCCAGCCTGGGGTGTCTGACTCACTAGATATCTGGGGACAGGGCCCAAGAATTTGAATGTCTAACAAGTGATTAGGTGATACTGATGTTGAGTGTCCGGGAACCCTACTTTGCAAACTCCTTGGTCAGAGGGAAAGCGATTCCTGTGGGTGACCTCATTTCTCTCCTGTCCTCATAGGGACTTTCATCACAGAGTGGAGCGAAGGGGGGAGGCTCTGTGAAGCCTTCCTGGCTGGGGACGAGCGTTCGTACCAGGCGGTGGCCGATCGGCTCGTCCAGATCGCTCAGTTTTTTCGTTTCGATGGCTGGCTGATCAACATCGAGAACGCGCTGAGTGTGAGTGTGGGCTCAGCCAGCCCGCCCCTGCTGCTTTGCTCTCTACCTGCCCCCCTGCTCTCGGCCTCACCTTGTCCTGGGCGCAGGCTGCAGCAGTGGGGGCCACTTGTTGCCTCCCAGGCAGAGCCAGTGCTGAAGTCTTAGTTACTTTGCAGTGAGTTGGAATATCCTTGAGCTCTGTGTCCAGAAAGCTGGCTTGGCTGGGCTCTTGCTTGTCCCACTCCTGCGGTGCAATCACACCTTCCCTTCCTTCTCACTGCTGCTCGGCCTGGGCTGGACATGGGCCTGCCTTTTCATGGCATCCTCCCCCATCAGTGCTTTCTGTCTGTCCTGTGTTCATGTCCCACCCGCTGCAGCAGAAAGTCATTTATCTGGCTGGACACCCTCTTGGCGCCTGGGGGTGGAAGGGATTTTGGGACCGTGGTTTGGTTTGTGGATCTGTTTGCTCTTCTGTCTTCTGGTCTGTCCTGGGCTGGATTCTTCTCATGACAGATGTATCTGAGCCTCACCTAGGGTCTCGTCCTCATTCCTCTCTCCCAGCTGGCTGCCGTGGGGAACACACCTGCTTTCCTCCGGTACCTGACCACGCAGCTGCATCAGCAGGTCCCGGGGGGCCTGGTGCTCTGGTACGACAGCGTGGTGCAGAGTGGGCAGCTCAAGTGGCAAGATGAACTCAACGAGCAGAACAGGTGAGCCTGTGGGGTGGGTGCCTCCTGGGAGCAGTGCACGTGCGGCTGCTTTGGGGAAAAGGGGGAGAAGGCACACAGTTGTCTCCTGTCCTGGTCATTAGCCGACACGGTAGTGCTGTGCCGTGCTGAGGGTCACAGGTGAGGACTGGCGGGCTGGCCCTGCTCTTTGGCTGCAGGCGCTGTTCTGGGCCCTGGAGGCAGCCCCCAGCCTGTGAGTTGTGAGTGACTCTGAGCACTGGGAGGAGGAAGCTGAGACTGCTGGGGGCCGTCCCTTTGGGACTGGTCTCACGGCAGGTCCTCATCACCTCTCAGGGTCTTCTTTGATTCCTGCGACGGCTTTTTCACCAACTATAACTGGCGGGAGGAGCACCTGGAGCGGATGCTGCGGCAGGCTGGGGAGCGCCTGGCCGACGTGTATGTGGGCGTGGACGTGTTTGCTCGTGGGAACGTGGTCGGAGGCCGGTTCGACACGGACAAGGTGGGCGGAGGCTTTGCACCAGAGAGCCGGTGGCCTGTGTGCCCTCCCTGGGGTCCCGATTCCTCATAGACCTTCCATTCTCATTTGTACCTCGAGGGAAAGAGAGGCAGCAGCTGTTCTTCCAAGAGTGGGGAAACTGAGGCACTGAGAAACGTGGGCAAACTGCTCTGAGGCCAAGCTGTGTCCCAGTGGAAATCCTCACTTCCGGCCATTTCTTTTTATGGAGGAGTCAGTGGACAAAAGTGTCCTGTTCTGATGGCTGGCTGGTCTCCGCCGGCCTTGACTTCCTTTTGACAAGCAGTGAAACAAACTCTTACTCTCCAGGGCAGACTCAGGCAACGCAGAGCGTCCTGACGGGGTGGGAAACCTGCAGCCTTGGGCCATGTGTGGCCTTCTGATCCTTGAGTGTGGCCTTTTGACCGAATCTAAATTTTACAGAACAGATCCTTTTAATAGAGGGATTTTTTCTGTGAAGTTTAGATTCAGTTGCGGGGCCACACCTGTGGATCTGGAGGGCTACACGTGGCCTCGAGGCCTCAGATTCCCTGCTGCTGGCTGGTGTAACGACCAGTGAGAAGTTTCTGGCAAGGCAGGTCACATGAGCGAGGCACGGGCAGGGGTGGCTGGGCGATGCCCCCTGCACAGCTGGAACAGGGGTCTGCCTTGTCAGTGCTGCCCGAAGCTCTCAGTCATTAATTAATTAAGCTTTAAATGGATAAATTAATCCAGTAACTGAGGATTCTCTTTACCCCTGTGATTCTGATGGTAACGAGAGGTATATGTGAGAGGGAGATGGGGCAGCAGGCAAGTGTCCCCTGCTCCGTGCCCCTGTCCCCAACAGCGCCTCTGCCCGCCGCCCAACCCGTCTAACGCCCTCCTCTGGCCAACTCTGGACCAATGGGATGAGCCCTGGAGCCCCAGGTGGAGTTGGGAGGAGGGGTGTGGACAGCCTCCCCTCCCCTTTCTGAGCTGGCCCCGAGAGAACCCCCACCCCGTGTCACTGGCACCCAGGAGCCTATCTGGACCCTGGCTGTGGCGCGGCTGGGGTGGGAGGCATCCCCCTGACTTCTGTCTCCCCAGTCGTTGGAGCTGATCCGGAAGCATGGGTTCTCGGCGGCTCTGTTTGCTCCCGGCTGGGTGTATGAGTGTCTGGAGAAGAGGGATTTCTTCCAGAACCAGGACAAGTGAGTCCTGTGCCGTAGGGGCTGAGTGTGCAGACGGGAGGCAGGGAGGGCAGGGCTTCCTCTGGCTGCTGGCAGCGGCTCATGGTCTTGCTCTTCAGCGGCCCTTTCCATCTCGGGGTTGGTAAAGGAGGATGAAGGGACCTTGGCTGCTTCCAGGTGGGGGACTGAGCCTGAGCAGCCACTTCCACAGACTGGCCTCTGGCCTGCCCATAGCCAGGGCAGCTGCAGTCCTCCGAAAGGCCTGTCTTGGAGGATGTGGGGGACCCTCGAGTTACAGCCAGCGAGTTCAAGGGACGTGAAAGGCCCCTTTGCTCTAGATTGAGCTGCAGCCTCCTGTGTCTCTGGCAGGTTCTGGAGTCTGCTGGAACGCCACCTGCCCACACACAGCATCTGCTCCTTGCCCTTTGTCACGTCTTTCTGCCTGGGCATGGGGACACGAAGAGTCTGCTACGGCCAGGTGTGTGGGTCCGGTGCTGCGTGGCGGCCGAGGGGCTGCCCTCCCTCTGGCCGGCCGCCGCTGGGCTGGGTGGTAGGAGCCTGGGGGTGTGCCAGTGGGAGCGTGCTAGCCTCGTGCTGCCACACTCTGCGCCTGCTCTGCTGGCGTCCACTGAGCCCCTCGTCCTGCCCTTCAGGAGGAGGCCGTGGGGCCCTGGTACCACCCAAGTGCCCAGGACATCCAGCCCTTGTTCGGAGAGCACAGGCTGGGAGGGGACAGTGGCGGTTGGGTGAAGACGCACTGCTGCCTGGTGGACGCCTGGCACGGGGGCAGCTCCCTGCTTCTCCGGGGCACGATCCCACCTGAGGTTGGGAATGTGGCCGTGAGGTGGGTGAGTGATGGGGGGTGTGCGGGCCCACCAGCTTCTCCCGTCGCTCACGGTGGTTGCAGAGCTGGGCAAATGGGGCAGCGGAAGCCAGAGCGAGGACAGAGGACGGATGCAGATGATTATTTTTTTTAGATTATGGTCAAAAATGCATAACATAAAAAATTTACCATCTCCACCATTTTTAAGTGTACAGCACGAGAACGTTAACTGTAGGCACGCTGTTGTGCAACAGTTCCTCCAGCACTTTGTCATCTCGTAAGACTGACACTTTGCCCTTCCCGCCTCTCCCAGTCCTCGGAGACCATCCTCTGCCCTCTGTGTCCGTGAGTCCGACTGCACGGACTCCTCACGGGGGGCGGGAATCATGCAACGTTTCAGAACTGACGCTTTTCAGTCCATGAAAGAATCTGGCCTTGGGAGAAGCCTGTCTCCTGGCCATGGGCAGGACCAGAGTGCGGAAGCTTCTGCCACCCAGACTCCCTGTCCCCAGAGGGCAGTGGCTGGCAGAGGCGGTTTGGGCTGCCTGCGTCTCTCTGCGGAGCTTCTCCGAGCCTCTCACCACGGGCTGTTTCTCCTGTAGGTTATTTTCCCTGCAGGTCCCGGTGCCGCCCAAAATTTTCCTGTCCATGGTCTACAAGCTTGAAGGGCCTACGGATATCGGGGTTGCTTTGGAGCTGACCACAGGGGATGCCAGCAGCTGTCATGTCGGTGGCATCTCAGTGCTGAACGGTGAGGAGATGGGTGGTCCCTGGGGGAGAAGTGTAGAAAGCTCACGGGGTGTGTGGGAGCCGGTGTGGACCGTGTTGTGCAGATCCTGTCTTTGCTGGAGTCAGGGCAGCTGCGGTCCAGGCCTGAGAGGGAGGCCTCAGTTCTCAGCCCAGACCTCTGTCCTGGGCCCTCATCGGGCTGCGCGGCCTCTTGTCCGGCTTGGACAGGGGCATCCTGCCGGCTGTGGCATCGAGGGGGCGTGGCAAGTTTGAGAGAAGCCAGGACGAGTGACCCTTGTGTCCCTCCCTGTGTGTCTTCCTTTGGGAGGCTCTTTTCTCAAGTCCCATTTCTCCTTCTGCAGAAACGAGCTCGAGACACAGTCCCCGACCCCTCCGGGTGCCCCCAACCAAGCTGGCCAGATGGGCGGGCCGCTGTGGCCAGCCACTCAGTGGAGGCTGGATCCAGCGGTAAGACCCTCTGCTTCCTGTTGAGAGCCCAGCAGGGGACAGCCACACTGAGGTGGGGACTGGAGAAGTGAGGGTCCCCTGTGGAAACCCCAGAACTGGAGGGACAGAGGGGCTCTGGGTTTGACCTTCCAGGTTTCGGGCAGCTCCGAGACACAAGCCCAAGACACTCAAGTGTTAGGGTTGGGGTTCAAGGTTGTCGTGGGCACTTGCCTTACATGGGCCCAGGGTCTATTCTGGGATGGAGTTCCCTTCTGCTGTGGCTTGGGGCCTCTGAACAGCTGGCCTGGGAGCCGCTGAGCCGAGTGAGGCTTGGGACCAGCCTGCTCTCCTTTCCCAGCTGCTACGAGGTGAGCCTGCGCGGGTGCCTCCTGCTGGACCTCTTCGTTAACTTCTCACGGCCGCCGGGCAGCCAGGAGCAGGAGAGCTTCGTCTGTCGCCTCGGAGAGATCCAGGTGATGCGTCCCGGAGGGGCTAGGCAGAGATGTCCGTCCAGTTGGAGGTCTGGCGGGGAGTTGGGGTGGAGTCAGGCAGTGGAGGTGTGCGGGTCGGGGAGCCTTCCCGCTGTCCCCTGGGCCCTGCCTGCTGAGCCTGCTCTCTCTTGCCAGGTGGTGGATGCCAACAGCCTGCTGGCCCCTCTGCCCCAGGTGCAGGCGGTCACTGTCACGCACACCCGCTGGCAGCAGGCTGCCCCTGCTCAGCTCCAGCTCAGCTGCACCCTGCACTGGTCCTACCCCCTCCCACAAGTCCGTTGCTTCCGCATCCACCACTGGGGCGGCGCAAGATGGGGCTCTCGCGGCAGGGAGCCACCGTGGCCAGAGAAGCCCATGTTCCTGGGCCTGGCTTTTGCCAACCAGTACCGGGTAGTGGACCTGCCGGTAGAAGCTGCTGGGCCCGGCCAGGAAGGTCGTGTGGAGTTCCTGGTGGAGCCCGTCCCCAAGGAAGGGTTTCTGGTACCGCAGGCCGAGTGGGGCCGGGCAGCCCTGCTCTACACAGCCCCGGCGTGAGCAACGTCAAAGCGCCACCACCTCCTGGCCTCAGACTGAGGTTCCTTCCCGGCTCTCTGCCCAGGCCTGCGCCTGTCAAGTGCGGGCAGTGGTGGCCAGACCCAGGTCCCAAGGGCTGGGTGGAGACCCTCCCTCCTCGGCAGGCTGGGACCAGGCTGTGGCTTTGGTGGGGCGCTGGTAACAGGACAGCCCAGAAGTCAGTTTGCTGAGTTGATAATTCCAAGGGGAATGAACGGCCTTCTGTTTCTGTCTGATTTCTCTCTATAGTATATAGTTCCCAGGAAGAAATGAAAGGATTTGAGGACGTTTAGTCCAGAAGATTCCATAAAGGATATTTCCTAACAGGCTGAAAGGTATTTGTGCTGAGAACGGCGACTTTCCTCCTGCAGGTCATCTAGGAAGGAGCTCGAGCTGTGGCAGGAGGGCCTCGGGCAGGCCCAGAGAGGGTTCTGGGCTGACCCACAGCGGCCCTCAGGTGGGGACAGAACAGTGGGCCGCTGCAGGGTGGCAGGAAAGGCCCCTTTCTCCTCGGGATGGGAGCTCAGGGCCAGGCTGGCACTGGCATTACAGCCCCACGTGGGCAGGGCAGGCCAGCTCCAGTGTCCCTTCGAGCCTGAAGTCATTTCTGGAGAGTTCGCATCAGCCCCCAGCGCTGCTGGGTCTCCTCCAGGCCGTAGGCACCCAGAGAGGCCATCCGTGTGTGCGGGCCCCGCCTCCGCCTGGCCAGAGCCATGGCTCCAGAGAAGCTTCCCTTGGGCTCCGGTGTGGGCCCCAGCCCCGCCCGCGGCCTGCGTGCAGATGCTCTGGGACCCAGTGGGGCTTTTCCAGCTATTTTGTTCCTTCACATCCTCCCCTCTCAGCCTCACCCAAGGCCTGGGGAGACCTAGAGGTGGCCCCGCGTAGGTGACGGCTCAGGTGCATGGGGGTGTGTGGGAGGCAGGTCCTCCCACTGTGTCCTGTTCCCTCTGTTCTTCCCTCCCCCCCGCCCAGGCGGGCGTGTCTGCACGGGTTTGGGCAGGAGGCCATAGGTGAGCCGAAAGCTTCTGCAGCCACACAGCTCCCTGTTGACACCTGGGCTGCCCTGGAGGCTTCCTGACAGTGGTGTCCAGACCCCATGGCCTTGGGTGACCCTGCTGACTGCTCCGGTCCCTGTGCAGGCGAGGTCTGTTGTGATCGACAGGATCAAAGGCCTGAAGTCCCTCGCTCTTGTGGGGGTCTCACCTGCAGGCCGCATAGGGCCAGTCAGGGTCACCTTCCATCGCTGCTGTCTTCTTCCTGTGGTGTGGGGTGGAGCCGAGGGCTAGGATGCTCTGTGACCCCGGCATCTTCGGACTTGACTTTTCCCTGTAGTAAGGGGAGAGGCCACCAGGGCCAGGCCAGCCGTACCCCTTCCTTGTCCTGAGAGGGTACACTGGGTACCTGTCAGCGCTCTGAGTGCCAGGTCCCCTTCCAGGGGCTGCAGCTGGCCTCTTTCTCCATGTTCCCTGCTCTTCTGGGTGCTCATGTGCCGAGCACCAGGCAGGAAGCCCTGGGATGCGGGGATCTGTGCCCTTTCCTAACTGGGAACATTCTCCCGTGTCTCCTGTGTGGCCCAGCCAGCTCTCACCCCAGGAGGGGAAATGAGTTTGCCGAGGATGTGGGGCAGGGAGATCCCTCTGCTGCCTGCTGCAACCCAGAGCAGTTCCATAGCCTGTTACGGCTGGGGGACTCCTGGGGCCCCACTCTGTACCCCAGGGGTGGGCACAGGGCTGCTGGGCTGCCAGGGTTGGGCAGCATGGCATGAACACTGCTTCCCTTATTTCACGAAGTTGTTTTTTTAAAGTGCCTGTTGCCCTGAATATTTTATGCAGAGATGGAGGGAAAATTTATAGTGGCAATTATTTTCTCACAGTCTGGTGCATGAGCAATTAGGAGTCGGGGGGCTTAGCAGAGCGTGGCGTGTGGCAGAGTCTCACTACCCGGCTCCCCAAGAGCGTGGTCCCCAACCCCAACAGTGACGGCTCGTGTACAGGAAAATTAATATGCCAGCACTTAAGCCTGTGCCCCTCTGGTGGGTGTAATGGCTCTGAAATAAATTATCCGATGTTGTGAAAATGAACTTGCATCTCTGTGCGATGGGGGATGTGGTCCGGCCCCGTCCGGAATTGCTCGGGCCCAGTCCCAGGTTTCTAGGCCCTGGAAGGTTCTGCCGCTTACCTCTTGTGTCCCTCCTCGCTCTGCCCTGGCTCCTGCCCTCCTTTCCGTGAGTGGGGACTTGGAACCTGTGGCTGGAAGAGTGGGGGACACCTTGAAGTAGTGCAGCTCCCCACGGGCCCCAACTCAGCCTGAGCAGCCACAGAGGACCCCACTGCGGCCCCACCCCCCATGCCCTCTCTTGCATTGAGTTGGCAGACAGCTGAGTGTGGCTGCAGGGTCACCTGGCCTAACCCTCCTACCTCCTGGGGTGCATTCCTCTCCAGCAAGGTCACGCTGTGCCCAGCACTGTGTCCAGCCCAGGGGAGAAGGGACCATGGCTGTCCTCTACCTCAGGGTCCTGGGGAGCCCCCGCCTGTCCAGTCTCCTGGGATGGGGTGCAGAGGACCAGCCTGGAGGAGAGGACTGGGGCTTTAAAGCCTCTTCCCTAGAGGGGCTCTCTGACTCTCCATTGCCACCTGGCTTCGGGCAGTGGCAGCGTGGGGTCCTGTCTGGGCCGACCCTGCCCCTGGTCCTCCTGTGTCCTCCACCCACAGTGCCCGGAGCTGCCAAACCACGAAGAGCTGTCCTGGTTTGAAGAAAGAAATCTTTATTAATAATCTTAGTAATACTGTTACTTTGAATGGTCACACCTTGGAAGCATACAGAATGGTAAGAAAGGAAGCCGGGGCTCGGCCGCAGTCCTGGGGGTCCGGTTGGGGGTCGAGCTGCTGCAAGAAAAGGGTCTGGGACAGCGGGGCGGGGGCTCTGTACAGAGGACGCGGAGGCGGGGCGCGGGGCTATGTACAACGGGAATAGAAAAGGAGGATTCCGTTCGGTAGCTTCAGTAGCTGATGCTGAATATAAAGTGAGGTGTATTTTTTAAATTTCTGACGTTTCATGAGACAGTGGAGCCATGTTGGGAGCTACTTTTTGTAGTTTTTTGCTGCTTCCCTCCCCCAGCTCTCCCTGCCGACACCTGCCACCTACCCTTCCCGCCCTCCACCCTCGCGCCTGCCTGGGAGGGGGCCGCGGCTGCTGGGCTCCCGGCCGTCCAGACCGCAGCGCTGGGACTCCCAGCCTCGTGGTGCTGCCGGCGCTGGCCCGTCCCTGGCCCTGTGTCCCCCACAGGACTGGGCTCCCAGGGGAGCGGCAGGGAGGGCGGGGTCCCCGCAGGCAGCACGAGGTTGGCCTTTGCTCTCACACGCAAGCCCAGGGCCCCTCCAGACAGGTCCTGGGCCTCAGGGGCCACCTGTGCAAGCGTGCAGGTGCGAGTGGCTCCTGGCCCGGGCTCCCTCCATTCTGACGCAGGGGAGGGCATGGGGCACCCAGAGTTCTGCAGCCACATCAGCCCTTTTTGTTGGAGTCGGACCCCAGGGCCGCTGGTCGAACGGCTACCTCACCAGGCTGAGGGTGGCGGGGCACAGAGGATGCGACACAGGTGACGGGGCCCCGTGGAGCCCCTGGGATGAAAAGCCACCCACCCACCCCCAGCCCAAACGTCCCCTCCACTGGCACAGCTGGCAGCAGAGATCAAGTCCTACTGGCCACCTCTTCCCTGCTCAGGCCCCATAGCCTTGGGAGTGGGGGGCCAGGAAAGGAAGACCGGATAGAAAACGGAGCCCCCCACAGGCCACACGAGGGAGGCCCCATCGTGCCCTCCAACTCCCCACTGTTCTGCCAGCCAGGCAGGGGCGAGGGACGCGGTGGGGGCCGTCCTGTCCCTGGGCCACGCTCCATGGCGCCCCTTGCCGACGTGCTCCCTCGCTGCGGTGTGCGGCCAGGTCGCGGACTCGGACTTGGCTGGATGCCTCTCAGTTTGGTTGGTTTTTTGTTGCTTGGATCGTAACATCTTTTTTTGTTTTGTTTTTTGTTTTGTGATTTTTTTTTATTTTTTTGTTTTTGCCCTTCATGGTCCGAGAAGGAAACGGTGGAAGGTTTCACTACAACAGAAACAGAAAGGCAGGACTTGCAGTTTCTCAGGAGCAGCCACGGGCGTGGCGTGGGGGCAACGGGCCCGCCCTCAAGTCTTGGGGCCCCCACACCTGCCCCAGCTTCTGGGACGCGTGTCTTCCTGGGCTGTGTGGATGGCGGGGGGGGGGGCAGAAGGCAGGGCCAGGAAGGGGCCTGTGCAGCTCAGGGTAGCGGGAAGGGGCCGCCTGGGGCTGCCTCAGGGCGGGGCCTGGTGAGAGGACCAGGCAGGGCAGGGCGTGTGGAGAGGCTGGGGCGGCGTGGGCTGCAGTGGCCTGAGTGAGATGGCTGAAGGTGAGGTTGGGCAGCGGGGCCTCAGCCCTGGCTGGCAGGGAACCCACGCCCTGGAGCCAGCCTTCCCGCTCCAGAAGCCCAGGACTATTTACTCCTGCCACAGAGGTGCAGGTATATGCCCTGGCCAGCCCCGGAGAAGGACCTGGCCTGTCTTGGCCAACTTTCCCAGGGGGCCGGCAGCTCCCGAGGGCTGGGCCGGACCACTGGGCCCAGCCAGCATCTCCTCAGGAGCGCTACGGCCTGGGTGGGTGGGTGCCGGGGCTGAGACGGCCCCTGGGCCCCCTGCACGTGGTCTCTGGGGCTGGGCTGACGGGAGCGGGCTGGCTCAGGAAGGCCTGAGCAGGCAGCGCTTGTCCCCTCACGGCTCTCCTGGTGAGGCCCCTCTGAAATGGACTCTGATAAAGGCATTTCGGAGCTTGGGGACAGGGAGGGGGGGCCGTGGGTCCAGGACAAACACCCAGTGCGAGGCTGGCCTGGTCCCGCCTGGCAGTGCTGAGGTGCTCTGTGGAGAGGCAGGGACAGGCCTGCCCACACGTCCGTTTCTCGGACGGTAGTGCTAAGGAGTCGCGGAGACCGGGGTGACCACGGCAGTCTGCACACCATGTGACGTGCTTGTGATTACGGCGGGAAAGTCATCAATAAAATTTAATTAAAAATACTAGTTTCAGCTGAATGGGGTCGGGGGGAGGTGGCTATGCCTGTGACTAGCTGGGCAGAGTCTGGACAGGCGCGCGCTGGCAGGCGCTGGGGGCCCCTCCCTCCCTGTATCAGGGCGCTGCCGCCAGGGTAAGGGCCAGAGCCAGGTGTCGCCCTCACAGGGCGCTACTGCTAGTCCCAGGGTTGCGGGCCCCAGCCTGGCCCCCTCTAGGTGCATACTGTACCTGCAATGACTTGGGCAACACAACACCAACAAAGGCAAATAGGAAATCAGTGTTTCAGACATACAGAAAAACCAGGGTCAAAGACACACACACCATCACGGGTGGGGTGGGGAGACCAGCTGGCTGGAGATAAAAATGTATGGATTTTAGAGTCGCGGAGGGTCAGCGGCGCGTGTCGCTGACCGGGAGGGGCGCACTGTCTTCCCGGTGGCTGTGCCTGGTGTTTGGACTGTTGGGTTTGGTGTGTAAGAGGCAGTCAGTGTGAATGCTGTTAGGGGCTGGGTCTCTTGCTAGTAGGGGGTGAAGCGGCTGTACCCTCCTCGGCAGAGGCTAGCCTGCAACATCAAAGATGAAAAACAGCCAATCAGTACCACCTTTTGGTAGGGGTGAAAAAGCAAAAAGAAAAAAAAAATAAGGAAAAACAAAAAGAGAAATAGCTAAGTCCCATTTTCTTCCCCCATTACAATATTCTTTGGGGAGGAGAAAGGGCATTGGGTTGCCATGGCAACAGGAGGGGCAGGGGGGTGGTCTTGGGGTAAGGAGGGGCGCTCCGGGGCCATCAGCCAATGGCTCTGGCTCACAAGCTTTTGAGTTGCTTCTTGGTCAAGTCTCTGGGCTCGGGCCTGGCCCTGATCTGCCCTCAGGTTGGGAGAGGTCCGAGCGGGATCTCCACCTTCCTCAGTGCCCCAGGGAGACTACGCAGGGCGACCAGAGAGGGTGGAGGGTCCCTGGGGCCGGTGGAGCCAGGTCCCGTGGAAGGGGCACACCTGCTGGGCAAAGCCCTGAGGGCTCCCTCTCTGGGGGACTCTGGGACGCCCACAGGGGTCCCTGGGTCCTCCTGGGTCCAGCCTAGGCCTGGCCCCGTGTCCTGCCGGGGAGGACAGGTCTTGGGTGCCCCTGCTCTCCCACGCCCCTAGGCTGCCCCAAGTCAGGGAGGGCTCCACCCCACTCACCAGTTTTACCAGAAAAGGGAAGAAAACAGCAAGTACAAGAGAAGAAAAGTTAGGGGAAAGACCAGAAAATCTTAAATATAAAAAAGCAAACCAAAAGAGGGAACCCCCTGTGCTAATGAAAGCGTGTGCCCAGCAGCTGCAGGGAAGGCCTGTGCACCCCGGTATTGGGGCCCCATCCAGGGGGGCCTTGGCCCCCAGAGCTGCTCCCTGTGGCTGCCAGCAGTCACCGCAGGCTGCTTGGGACATCCAAGGCTTGTTAAAAATCAAAAAAAGCAAAACAAGAATTGGGAGGGAGTAATCAAACCCAAGGGAGATGGAGAAAAATCCATATTGCCTCCAAACCTCCTCCCTCCTTACTCAACGTGAAACGTTTTCATCTTTGATGCTGGGTGCCAAGCTAGCTGGAACCAACACTGACCCCAACCGGGGCCGGGGGCGGGTGGGCTCAGGAGGAGGGTGAACACTGGAAGACATCTGGGTTCAGAGTGAGCTGGGCTGCATGTGTTGCCAGCTGGCCGTACACAAACACACACACAGACACACGGCCTGTCGGGGGTGGGCCCCCGCCCTGTCCTGCCCTCTGCACCCCACAGCCCTCGGGATTCCCCAGGAGCCCTGAGGAGTCCAGGAGGGGTTTGGTGAGAAGCAGCAGGTGGCCATGCGCCCCTCCTATTGAAGAGCAAGGAGCCATGTGGCCTTGGGGGTTCTGGGGGAGGGACATAGGGGCAAGGTGTGGGCACACCCAGGAAGGGAAGGGAGGCCGCACTGGCAGAAACAGCCCTCTGGCCTTTGGGCCTCTGCTGGGCCGCAGAGGTGGCCCTGGGTTGGTTTCTTGGGTCTTCCTGGTGGTGGGAATGGAGGGGCCTTAATGTGACTTTGATTATGGGACTCAGAAAACAGGTCGGGTACACTAGGACGTTTCCCAGAGGAGCAGATGATCAGCCTTGCGTCCCCTCAACTGAGAGAGGGCGCAGAGGGGCAAGCCCTCCTCTACCTACAGGCCTGGGCCTTCCAAAGTCACCAGAACCAGGCACTGGTCAGAGGTCTCAGCCTCTCTCCTGAGGGCTCTGCCCGCCCACCCTGCGGCGGCGCCATGCCCAGCTCGTCAGGACTGGCACCAAGGACCAGGCGGGTCCCCAGCTCCTTACCATGGTTCCGATGCTGTAGGTGGCCGCGGGGCCGATGGTGTGGTGGTAGGGGTCGGCGGCTGCGTACACTCTGCCGTAACTGGGGACGAGTGCGGGAGGGGCAGGTGAGGGGTGGCACCAGGCCTCCCGCCTCCGCCCAGACCTCCCATCCTTCGGCGGGGTCCCTACCTGCAAGGCCCCCCAACCCCACATGGCCCATCCTTCCTGCCCGTTTGGAAGGACGTTTCTGGAGCACACAGGCCAGCCTTTCAACTCCTCCGGCAGGTGCCGACCCTGACGATGGGTAACATGCTCTACTCAGAGCATCATGGAAGGGAAGAGGCGTCCTCACGGGCTTATCTGGAGGGAGGATGAACCTCAATGCCCAGAAAGAACAGGGCAAAGTGCTGGGAAGAGTTTCTAGATGAGAGGGGAAAACCCAATAGGGGGGACCAAGGATGCTGTCCCAAGGAGCTGGCACTGCCCTCTGATGACCTTCCTGTCACACTCATTCCCTCATGTATTTACAGAGGCAGGGTCTTGCTCTGTCACCAAGGCTGGAGTGCAGCGGCGCCATCATAGCTCACTGCAGCCTGGAACTCCTGGGCTCAAGTGATTCTTCGGCCTTGGCCTCCCAAAGCGTTGGGATTATAGGCATGAGCCATTGCACCTGGCCTCACCTAATTTATTTGTGCAGGGAAATTCAGCTTCTTAGAGGACAGGGCACACCTGCAAGGAGCTGGAGCTAGAGGCTGCAGGAAGGGTGTGGAGGGAGAGAGGGCCAGGTGGTCCCCAGGCCAGAGGGGGCTCTGCAGACACAAGCAGCAGCTTCCCTTGATGAAATGCCCACCGCACACCTGACACAGAGACTTGCACAAACAGGAACTCTGCTGCCAACAGGCTGAATGCCCAAGGGGAAAGGCATAGACTAGGTCATCCCCTGGGGCACACCTGAGCACCTGCACACCCCAACCCCAAACAAAGAGAGCCACCCACCACCTGGATGAGCTCATGTGGCTCACATGGCCAGCCTGGTACCATTCCCTCCAAAGGAGGAGGGAGGTGGGCACACTGTGCCCTTCCTTCTCTGAGCTCGAGGGTTTTGGCCCCGGCAGCACTGACAAGGAGCGGATGTGTGTCCCAGGCAGAAGCTACAGCTCTCGATTAGCACCTGGGGCCTCCGGAGCTGGGGGAGGGGGTGTCACATCTCCAGGGTTGGGAATCAGAGCTGCTGTCTGCTCCCTGAGAACTAGCGTTTCCACGGCCTCCCCAGCTGCGCAAGCGGAAGTGACTTTTAAGTCAGGGGCTCATTAGCTCGAGAGTGTCCAAGCCACACTTGGACCTGCCCTCCTGCCCTGACCCTGCACCCAGCAGCTGCAGACACCTCCAGGCCCTGAATGGTGGGTAAAGCTTCTGTCTGTCTGGGCCGAGCCCTAGCGGAACCCCCTTCCATCTCTCCCATCCTGCCCCAGAAACGAGCTCCCTGCCCCAGCCTTACCTGTCGCTGTAGGCTGCTGCTGCTGCGGCTGGCTGGGCGTATCTGTAGGCTGCATAGCCTCCCTGCAGGGCAAGTGGGAAGAGAGATGGCAGACGGACTTAGGGGAGCTCACCCCAGGAAAGGCCGGCGGGGGAGAGACGGGGCTGACACAGACTCCGCGGCTGGGCCCTTGGGGGGACTACAGACATTCCCAGCCTCCTAGCCTCCCAACTTTCACCTTGGCCTGGAGAGGGCTAGATGAAGCCTGGTCTAATGGAAGTCTGAGAACTGCAGGTGGTCGTGTGGCAAGGTTCAAGGTGAGGCAGGGCTGTCTGTTCATTCATTCATTCATTCATTCACACAGCCATTTATACATTCAACACACACCAGTGGGTGCCAATTATACATCTGGCTGTATGCTAGGCCTTGGCACATAGTAGGTGCCCACAGATGTGCTCCAGGCCAGTGACCCCTGACTTGGATGCTGATGGGCTTGGGAGCCCCTGGGTGACTCTGAGTCTTATCCTGGACGCTAGGAAGGTCAAGGGCAAAGGGCTCAAGAGGGCGTCAACTCAGGTGACGTCTTGGCCGTAGATGAGGGGGTAGCTGAATTATGGGCAACCGCAGGACCAAGAGTGGCTGGCCACATGGGGTGGGGATGCCAGCGAGGCTTCGAGCCAGAGGGAGCAGTAAGAGCAGCTCTGTGAAGGGAGAGAGGAGTGACAGGGCCAGGACATGGGGCGGGGCTAGGCCCAGGAGCACAGGTGTGGTGGAGCCCTGCCTGCTGGTCTCTCTCGGGTCCTCTGTACTGGACATGGTGCTCTCAGGTGCTCACTCGCCCACCCCAGCATGGTCAGGGATGTGGGAGGGTCGCTGTCTGCCCCATTAGACGACACCTTGTGAATGGAAAGATGCCAGCAGCTTACAGGGCTGCTGGGAGATCCCTTGGCAGCTCCCGTGATGAGCACAGCCCACCCAGACTGGGCCGTGCTGGGACCCCAAGGATGCAGTGCTCTGGGCAGACCTGGCACCCTTGCCCTCCTGAGTTCTAGCATGGGAGGGTGGGCAGAGTAGGTGGTGAGAGGGGAAGATGCCAACTTCTCACTGAGACAAACAGCACACCTGATCCACCCCCCCACCCAGGCTGCACTTACATAAATTTCAGCACCATAAAATCCATCCTGATACACGACCCTGGAAGCAAACGGACAAGAAAGTGGTGGGAACGCTGGAGAGGTGGGGTAGGCCGGCTCCGGTGTCTGCTGAGGAGGGAGGGGGCACGGTGCCAGCCCGGCCCACGGGACTGGCATTTTAACAAGCGTTTGCTCCAGTGCCCTGTTTTGGTATAACAATAGAGTAACACCCTTGCTGGTCAGTTCCTCTCTCCCACAAACCCAGGGGCCCAGCGGCTCAGTCCTGCCCTCCCCCAGGTAGCTGTCTCCCGCGTCAGTGGGGGGGGACACTGGACTCCAGGGAAGGGGACCAGAGAGGGCTTAGCTCAAGGGCCAACGATGTCCCCATCAAAGCATCCAGACCACGTGCGGGGGCTCAAAATGTTCCCCTAAATGCCAGTGATCTCAGGGATGCTCCAGCTGTGGTGGGGGTGGGGGGGAGTGACGACGGAGGCAGCTGCAGTGCTGAGTGTTGGGGTTCCCCCAGCCCCCCCCCGTGTGGAAAGGCTGCCCCGCCCCTCGTGCTGCTCAGGGGCTCCCTCCCGCCTCCTCCCCGCCTTTCTCCAAGCCTCCCGGCGCCCCGCATGTACTCACGCTCCGTAAGTCGGGATGGGGGGCGGGGGCGGCGCGGCCCGAAAGGTGTTATACACGGCCCGGCCCCGGCCGCGTAGGTGTGCGCCCCGGTAGGCAACGGCTGTGCCCGTGGTGGGGTAGGGGAACCCCGTCACTGCGGGAGAGGGGGCCCGGGACAGGAGTGAGCCGGAAGGCAGAGGGAGGGCAGGAGCCGGCGGGGGAGGGGCTGGGCCGGCAGCCCCACTTAGCCCCGCCCTCCTGGCCCCTCCCCCAGCCTACCACCCTCAGGCCCCTCCCCTAGCCCCGCCCCTCAGTCCCCCCCCCCCCCCGCGGCCAGCCCTCCACCTGCCCTGCTCTACCTGCATAGAATTCAGGCCCATAGACTGCGCCGACCACGGGGTTTAGCTTCCAGCCTAGAAGGGAAGCAGAGACCCGGTCACCCACTTCCCCATCCTTTCCCCACCTCGCCCTACGCCTGGGAACCCCAGCGACACTGGCAGCCCCTGGGGATGTCTGGGCAGTGCCCTCCGCAGTGGGCGGGCCCAGCCACGCTCTGGGCTCCCTCTGTGTCCCGAACACCAGGGTTCGGTTCACTCCCGACCCATCTGCCTGGGTCTCCTCTTGGATTTGTTCCAAATTGTGGAGCCCCCAGCCTGCTCCTGGAGTTCCCTCGCCCCAGGGCATCGGTCCCAGAAGCTTGGGGTGCCCAATCTCCACAGAAGAGAATTAGGAAGGAAGGTGGAACATGTTATGTGACCGTCTGCGGCCACAGCTGAGATGAGGGACTCTCTCTCTGGCCTCCATGGCCTTAGCACAGCCCATTGTGGGAGTTCTGTCTTGTGGGGGGTCAGAGGCTGCAGGACAGGTGCTTGGGCTCTGCCCACTCCTTTCAGCCTCCTGCCCTGCCTCTCCCTCCTGCTCAGAGCTCAAGGGGCTCCCTTTCCCCAGGGCTGCAATGGCTTTCCTCCTGTCCCCATTGTTCCCCAAAGCAGCGGGGGGAGGGGGACCTGGGGAGGGAAGGGCCTCTGGCCTGGAGGTAATGATAATGACAGCGCCCAGTACTGTTTCCTGAGCACTTCACACGTGCCACACATGCATTCCAAACCCCTGGGTGCTCATCCCCACCCATGAGGTAGGTGCCACATCCTCCCCATCCTGCAGATGAAGAAATGGAGGCCCAGAGAGGCACAGCCACCCGGAATTGCAAGCTGCTGAGTGGCAGAGCCAGGTCCGAACCTGCAGCCCCAAGTCCCTGGCCACGCCCCGGCTCTGAGCCGAAATCTGCATCCCAGCCTCTCCCTGCCTGTGGTGGGCCAGCCTTCCTCTCCCACTGGGGCCCCGGAGCAGCAGCAAAGACCTGCGTCCACCTAGAGTTCTCTGCCATGGAAACCAGTGGCCTTAGTGCAGGCCTGTCCCAGGCGCTTGCATAGGGTCGGGGGAAGCCCAGTCCCTTGCGCCTCCTCAGCTTGCCCAGGTCTTTGCAGCATGCTCTGCAGGGCTCCTTGGCCCTCTGCACTGTGTGAGGGGGGACAGAGGGACCGAGCCCACTGGCTGGCTGGTGAGGTACGTGTGACAGGACGGTGAAGGGCTCAGGCCCGGGCATCACTGGCAGACTTCACGCATGAGCCCCCGACCCCGATCCTAACAACCCCCCGCGGGGCAGTCAGACGTCCAGGACAGCGTGTCCCGCCTGTTCCTCCCGGGCGCTGACTCTTCACGCCTTCCCTGAGACTGCAAGTGCCTCCCGCCCGGCCACCACCGCACGACCTCGGTCTAAACGTCTTTGCTGGAATTTTGGAGTCTTCTGTAAGTCTAAGGTTAGGAGGGAAGAAACGTTTTGTCTTCTGGGAAAGACTCCAACCCCAAGACCTGACTCTTCTTAGTAAAATGCCCACGTTGGAGCAGAGTCCTAGAGACTGACCCAGAGCCCACTTCCCCCTCTTTCATCCCAGCGGCTCTTCTGGGTCCCTTCGGATGAGTGAGACCTGGAGGCTGAACGTCTATTTCAGATGGCCCTGTGCACCCTGACCCGTCCGTTCTGGCTTCCTGGGTGCCCCACCTGTCAATTCTAGCGCTCTAGGTGCCTCCACTTGCCTCTGCTGGCCTGTTTCACCGTTGGGAACCCCAGATGACAGAGGCAGCCAGAGACCACCTGGATGGCCTCTCTGTTTGCACTGTGAAGAGCTCACACCTGCTCACACCTGGTGAGCTTGTTTTCTGCAGTGGACCCCTCCCCCCCACGGATACATCTCGGAGTGCTCAGGAGTACAAAGCCACGTCATGCCACACTCACAGACCGACAGAGCCCCTGCGATGGCTGCGGCGCCGACCTGCAGAGAACCCAAGGCCCTCCCACCGCAGCCCTTGCTACTCTCACCGGATTGACAGCCACGTTTACATGAAACGGCTCTTGCTGCAACGGTGGGCAGAGGGTTCCACCTCCTCCTCCCCCGACATTCAAACAGTGCCGGTTACATCCTCTCACGAGACAGCATGGCCTGGCTGCATCCCACACCCCTCAGCATTCCCCGTTCTGCCCGGAAAGGGTACCACGTGGCTCTCGGGAGAAGAGTGGTAGCTGGTTGCAGCGGTTTTGTAGTCCAGGTCATGGCCCACACCCTATAAAAACCTCTGCTGCTTTTGCTTCCTGTGACAAGTGCCAGATCACAGAAGTGTCACACCCGGGATGCACTTGGGACACCGGCAAAGCCTGGGCACTCCCAAATTTTAAAAAAGAATTTGGGATTTGGAAGTCCTCAGAGCAGCAGGGTGGGGTGGGGCACTTCAATTAAGTCTAAGTGCCGGCCGGAGAGCTGGGAGGGTGGTGGGTGGATCATCCGTCCTGCCCCAGGCCTTTCTGCTGGTTGGTCACCTGACTACACATATGGCCGATCATACAGGGACAGGAGAGGCCGGGGGTGACTCAGTCTAAGAGTCCACGCTGGAAGAAGACTGGCCTGTCCTTGAGCAGCACCGTGGCTGTGAACAGGTCTGAGCGGAGAAGCTGTCTCCAGCAAATGGTGGGACTAGAAGGCCCCTGACAGATGGCCAGCTGCACTGACACAGGCTGCTTGCTGGAGGGAGCTGGGACACGCAGTGGCCAGCGGTGTTTCCTCCACCTCTCTCCACAGCCAGCATGTGGCCTCAGGAGAGCCACCTTCAAGCAGGACGGGCTGGCTCCATGCACAGTCAGCGCACACGCACGAGACTTCTTGGTTCACCCCCATTCTGGCCTGGCAGGCTCAACCTGGCGGCCTCAGAGCTGTCAATCTTCCGAAAGCCACAGGGGACAGTTCCTTTAGTCCTGGGCACATTCACTAGATACCGAGCACACTTAAGAGAAGTTGTCATAAAATAGCCCTGGAGGAGCAGTGTCACTATTGCTATTTTGCAGACAAAAAGCCTGGAACTCAGAGAGGTCTAGAGCTTGTCCAGGCTCCCCGGAACCCCCTTGCCCTCCCCGAGCCTGTGCGCACTGTGAGTTGGTGCAGCAGGTCTGACCACAGCATCCTAGAAACACGAGTCCTTGGGAGAAAGTAACAGTCCAGGAAGTCGCTGCTCTGCCTCTGGGCCTGCAGCCTGTGCCGTGGGCTGTGGGGGCCGCACAGGCTGGGGAAAGCGTCACACACCAGCTCTGTGTTGGGGGTGGGTGGCCCAGCCTCACTCCTGCCTCGCCGACCCACCCCCTCTGACTGGGGCAGAGCAGCAGCAGGGGCTGGGGCACGGCGGGGCTGGGGGTGTCCTTGCCCCCTGGCCCCTTACCATTGGTGTAGGGGTTCCCCGTCTTCTTGTTGGTCATGACTCGGGCTGTGGCATTATTGACCTGTCAGGAGAGGGTGACAGAGAATTAGCCTCCTGGAGGGCCCAGCAGCCACCCTGCCCCGCCCTGCCCTGCTCCCCCATGGCCCCAGGCACCCGGGCTGCCGCCCAGCCTCCTCTCTGAGCCGTGCTGCCTGCCTGCCAGCGAGCCCGGGCCCCATTGCTCCCAACATTGGCTAATGCCACCGGGGCAGGAAGTGGGCCCAGGCGTGCCGGCTGCGCTTTCCACGCAGCTGTTCCCATGAACAGCCTGGGTCTGGTGACCCAGGACCGCTTGAGAAGCTTACTGGTGGATTCCTCACAAAGTGCTCTTGGATCAGTTGACAGGCCAGCCCCCAAGATAGTCTCTCCTACCCTCTGCTTCCCATGTGGCTGCCGAGGCCCTCCTAGGCAGGGGCACCAAGACGGCCGCACCCTGTCCCAGGGGAGCACCCTTCCCCCGAGGCCAGAGTCCTCAATGCTCTGCACAGCAGAGTTCTCCACCGGCCCTGTGGGCCCGTGGGGCGGAGCTGACCAGAGGGGCTCTGGGCAGGCACGTGAAGCCCCCGTGAGGCTGGGCCGGGCCAGTCTGGCATGGAAGGGACAGGCCCGTGTGGACGGGAGTGGAGGACAGCGCACGGGGGCTGAGGAGGGTCTAGGCTGCACAGCCTCCCCCGCGTCCAGGGTGTGAGCCTGGAGGGCCGTGGGCTGCCGTCTGGCCGGGTCAGTGCCTTCAGAGCTCCTGCCGCTTCCGGAAACCTCCCGCCCAGGCCCTCTGCCCGCTGGTCCCCTCCCTCTTCTGCCCACCCCTCTACTGCCCTCCTGGCGGGGACCCAGCCCCAGACGCCCAGAGTGCAGCAGGGGGACTTAGCCCACAGGCTCCCTCGGCCTCCGGGGCCAGGGAAGGGAGCGGGTGGAGGAATGGCTGTTTGGGAGGAACCCCTGTCTCCGTCCTGCTGCTCTTCTGGGCTGCGCCCCTTCTGTGTCCTGGCCATTGTGGTGCTGCGGAAGGTGTTCCTGCCCCGACATGGGCAGGGGTGGGGGAGGAGCAGGGCCTGGGCAGGGTGGGCAGGGTCAAGAGGTGGGGGATTAATGGCTCCGCAGCGGAGCCAGTGTCCTCCCAACCGGGGGCAAACGGCTGCCATAGTCCTAGAAGCTGCCAAGCCCCAAACATGCCCTACCGGGGCTCCCTGGGTATCTGGTTGGGGACAGCCTCTTCCAGGCAGGGGAGGGAGGAGGCAGGGGTGGGGCAGGACCCTCTGGACACCCTGAAGCCTAGACCAGCAGGCGGCTCGGCCTGAAGCCAGCAGTGTGGGTGTGGGGTGCTCCTTCCTCCTGCCACCGGGGACCCCGGCCGGGCTCTGCACAGGGCCTGGCAGTGGAGGGCTGGGTGGGGCCGGGGCGGCAGGTGTCCTCAGGGCTCCCCTGCCACAGCACACTTATCTGAGCACCTCAATTTTCCGTCCCTCTACGATCGTCCCATTCAGCTTCTCCCGGGCTCGGTCAGCATCTGAGCTAGTTTCAAAAGTTACAAACCCAAAACCCTGTGAGCAGAGGAGAAGGACAGACACGGAGAGACACGGGATGAGAGAGGAGAAAGAGGAGGCGTGGGTGGGGGACGGGTGGGGAGAGAGAGAGGGGCTGAGTCAGTGAGTTGGAGCAGAGACGCAGGCGGCCCAGAGGTCTGTTCTGGCACCACCGGCAGATGCATGGGGGGTGGACGGGCCCCAGGTGGGGGCAGCTACTGGCCCGGCCTGAGCCCAGCCTGAGCCCAGCCCGAGCTGACCACCTGGCCCCTCCAAGGGCACAGGCCAAAGCTACGTCAGAGACAATAACCTGGCCAGGGGCCAGGCCTGCCACCCTAACCCCACTTCAGGGTCAGGTGGGGGCCGAGGCTGGGCGTGAGGACCTTCGGGGGCAGCCCCGCCCACCTTCGCCCTAGGAGCCATGGGGTGGGTTTTGCCGTCCTGCAGGGGCAGCAGGGCCTGTCTTTCTGGGCACCTCCCCTCCCCGGCCTGTGGGCCAACTGCGCAGACAGGCTGGTGGCCCCAGGGGCGAGCAGTTCAGTGGGGTGGGGACCCAGGCCCAGGGGCCAGGGCTCTGGGGTACAAGCAAGAGGTCCCGGCGGCTCAGAGACAAAAAGCAGCAGTGGCAGCAACGACACAGACAGCTGGGGGGGGCGGGGGAGGGCGGAAGAGCAGGGAATACAAGCACCCGTGTCGCTCAGGGGTCCTCGGGCGCGAAGCTCTCCAGGAAGGAAACGCACATTTCACACGTTAGCCTGGCGGGACCTACAGCCGGCGCTGTAATGGTGGCAGCCTCCGTGCGGCACCCACCTTGGAGCCCCGCTCGTTAAAAATGATCTCCACGTCTAAAATTTTTCCGAATTGCTGCAGAGACAGAGACAGAGAGGGGATAGGGGAGACAGGAGAGGCTGGGTTAAGACTGCTGGCCCAGCTGCCGGCTCCACTCCTGGGACGCTCGTGTCTGTCCTCTGTCCCAGGGGCCCCAGGGACCCCTTCCCGGCTCCTGCCACAGGAGGGGGGGGCCCTTGGTTAGCCTGGTGGCAGGAACAGCCCCCCCACCTCCTTCCCTCGCACCTTCTCCCTTGGGGAGCTTTTCCTACGGGCTCACTGGCCCCATGTGGGGCAGGGGACACGGTGGATGCAGCGTCACCAGCGTCCCTTTCCCTTCTCTGCTGGGCTCGGCCACGGTGGGGAGGGGACGCTGATGGCATTACAGCCACCCGCAATTCACACTAAAGGGTAAAGGTCTATGCAGAGGGGAGAGGGCGGGTGTGAGCCCTGGAAAGGACAAAGTGCTGTGGAGAAGGAACAGGCTGGGGCCGGGAGATGGGGTTGAGGCCCTGGACATCAGGACCCCTGGCTGGAACCGGGACCCCCAGGCCTCCCTGGGATGGGCAGGAGGAGGAGCCCTGCACTGCTGGCGGTTTGCACCTGTGAACCAGGTCCCCCAACAATGCCCTGAGGCTCTCCGGGCCCTGTCCTGAAGCCTCCTGGGCAGGTGACTGATGGGGGTCTCCCCTTCGCCTCCAGACATCCTTGGAGGTGGGGACAGGGGCAATGAGGCCCCACCTCTGCTGGGCACAGGAAGAGGGGGACGTACCCCCCTCCTGCGGGGACCCGGTGAGCTGATGCACGTTGGTGCCCCGTGTTCTGTGGGGACCCAGTGAGCGGAAGCACATCGAGAGCATCGGTCAGCCAGAGCCCGTAATGTCAGCTGTTCTCGGGGGCCCCAGGCTCACAGGGTTTGGCAGCTCGCCCAGGCCAGGCCGAGAGGGGACGAGCCCTTATCTGGTGGTTCTGAGTTATGCCCCTCAGTGAGTCTGAGGCCCGGCCCCCAGGACGGGGAGTGGACTTTGGGGGTTCACGCTGGGGGTGGGTGCTGGGACTTGTCCACCCTGGGCTGCTCCAGAGACACCTCTGGTTTGCTGCCAAATCCCTGGTGTGAGGGGGGCTGGAGTCAGGGGTCAGAGGCTGCCCAGCTGTGCAGCGAGGTGGGGTGGGCACAGCGGTGGCAGGAGGGAGGGAGGGAGGGGAGAGACACACCAGGCCGTGTGGGCCTCGGTGGCTGTGCCGTGCCCGCCGAGCCGCCTGGCACTGCCTGCTTGCCCACCCGAGCGGCAGCCCCAGCCCGCTGGTGTCAGCACCGCCAGGTGCTTAAGTCCAGCGACGGAATGAAGTAACCGCAGGGCCCCGTGTGCTCTCACAACACTGCGCTTGGCTGAAACCCCACAGTGCGAAATCTAGGAAGAGGCCCCGAGAGCCCCGCGAGGGAACTGTCGCCAGTGTGCCTCCCACAACCGTGCCTTTCCGGGTGGACCCACCCAGGAGCCCGGAGGACACAGGCCCGAGAGGTTGGGTGCCCAGACACCGGGCGCACAGGAGAGGCCAGTCTGGGGCTGCCTCTGCAGTTGCCCTTTGACGGGCGGGTGGCAGGTGTCAGAACATGGGACCGGGAGAGTCATGACCAAACTGGCTGCTGGGCCCCAGGGGAGTCTCCGAAGCTCTGAGCACAGGGGTACGGGGGAGGGTGGGTGGGCAGATTCTGGCCAGGAGCAGCCACAGCAGACCCCTCAACTCCTTCTCCCTGGCCAGCAGGTTCAGGTCGGAGTGGGCTGGGCCCGGGAGGGAAGGAAAGCTGGGGCCCTGGCAGCTCCTGTGTGGCAAGAGGCAGGAACCCGGAGCAGGTATGGGTAGAAGGGACACAGTTCCAGAGGGCCCTGGCACACTCACCCCGAACATTTGCCGCAGGTCGGGGTCCCTGAACCGGAAGGGGATGTTGGAGACGTGCAGCCGCTTGGGCTGCTGCTTCTCTGTGGGGTCGGAGGGGTGCAGTGGCTGGCTGTCCGTCTGTGCCGCCTCGTCTGTCTGCTGCGGGAGAGGACCGGGCTGTGGAGGCTGCCACCAGGGTGCTGGGGCCTGCCCGTCCCCTCTGCCACAGGGAAGGGCATCTGGAGACCAGATTCCACCCCCGCCCCGGGCCCTTCCCATCCCCGGGCTGCCACCCTTGAGAGACTCTGGACAGACGGTTCCCACGAGGGACAGCCCAGGAGCACCCAACCCCAGAGCTCCCACCTCCAAGCCTTTGCCCAGACTTTGTGGTGAGGCCACCTCCCTCCTGTCGTCCCCAGCAAGGCTTCCTGGCCCTGTCTGCCCTCCCCTCCCTCAGCTCAGGCCTGTCCACAGCGGTCGGCCCTTGGTGGGCTCTCGGCCCATCCACCACCACGTTCGCGGAAGTTCTAGGGGCACCGGGCCATTCTGGCTCTCGGCCTGAGCGTAAAGTGGGGATGGACTTCGGCCCCACTGCGCACGTCTCCGCAAGGTGCTGGCGCTTTGCAGCCTCCCCGCCACCCGCTGCAGCTCCTGCTTATTTTAGCCCCGCTGCTGCCACTCAGAAGCTTCAGGGGCCACGTCCGGGAGTCTCTTCCAAGACACAGGCGGCCAAGTTCAGTCCTTCATACTTAGTTCTCATTTGGACCCAAACGCCGGTGGGCAGATGGGCTCCGAAAGACTCGGGTCTCAGGATGCAAAGCTGCCCACGTGCCACACCCCAGCCCCAGCTCCCCATGGGAAGGGGGCCCATGGCGCCCGGAGGTAGCGCGGTGTGGTGCGTGTGTGCGAGGCTCTTCCCTCGTGGACTTCTCCCGCAGACGGGCCACGAGCTCACGGCGAGGCTGGTCTTCAGCCTGGCTCAGTCCTGGCTGCACGCACGGAGGCAAAGGCAGACTGGGCTTCACCAGCGCTGGTCGGATGGGTGCACAGGCCAGTTGCGGAAGCACCTAGGTTGCAGGCCCCACCCTGCGACTTGCTCTCCTGCTCAGCCTGCCGCAAGGTGGCATGGGAGCGTGGGTGTCCAGGAGAGGCCCTCGGTGGTGGCAGACACAGGCAGGCAGGTGGGCACACCAGCTCCTGCTGCAGGGTCCTTGGAGGGCGTGCTCGCTGTTCCCACTTCCTCCAGTGGGGTCGGGCCTGGCTGCCCATGGGGACGATGGGCTGAGCATGTGCCTGCGATCAGTTTCCTTTGCTGTCCTGCTCCACTCCCTGCTGCCCCTCGGGGTCCTGGTGGGATCACCTCCCAAATATACTGTTTGCATTTGAGTCCCCGTCCCCGGGTCTGCTTCTGGGATGGGACCAGTGGATGGTACGAGGGGTCCTGGCTCCAGCCAACTTGATCCACTGGAGCAGCTGTGGAGGGTGGGGTCCCTGGGGGCCCCCACTGGAAACTCCGGTGTACTGTGGTCTCCTGTGTGGCCCACAGAGAACAGGCAGCTGGCCTGGGGACGAGGCCCCAGAGAGCCACTCCACGGAGATCCAGGAAGCGCCTGGTTGCTTAAGCCAGGTGGGGTAAGGGTGGGTGTCTATTGCCGGCGGCCAAGCGAGTGATGACGTCACAAGCCCCTCAGATCAGGACAGAGTGGGGCGGCCTGCGGTCCCGTGTTGCCTGGGGCTTACCCAAGGCCACATGACGGCTGCATGCCAGACTGTCCCTGGACTCCTGTCTGAGTGGCTTCTGGCTCTCCCTGCCCCCTCAACGGCCACCTCAGTCCTCCTTTCTGGAAGGACAGGCCCACACTCCTGTGCTCAGCCAGGAGGTTCCGACAGGCCCCCACTTCCCACACTCCTGTGCTCAGCCAGGAGGTTCCGACAGGGCTCCAGGGCAGCAAGCGTCCTCAGGTGACCAGAGGGAAGTCACCACTTCCTGGGCTGCTGAGGCAGGTCGAGGACACAACTGTCCCCATGTCCCAGCCTCTTCCCTGGTGGCATCACCTAGAACTCAAGCAGCAAGCTGGGAGTGGGGTCCAGATGGAGCATCCTGTTCCAGTGTCCCTTAGACACAGCTCTGCTTTCCCGTGTGGGGCAGCGAGCACACGGTGCACACCCCAGGGCATGGGAAACGTGCCACCTCCCGGTCTTCCTGGCAGGTCAGCATCCTGTGTGTGCTTGGCCCAATTCTGATGCGTGCGTGTCTCTGAGCCCTCTGTGTCCCCAAGGTGTGGGGCTCTGCGTGGACCCAGAGCCTCCCCAGGGTCCCTGACAGGCTCTTGGAGGAGCAGAAGCCCTTACACTGTCCGCTGCTCCTGGGGTTTCCCCAGGGCCCCTACAGGAGCCCATCGGCGGGAGCTGGGGCTCTGGCAGGGCCAGGATGGTGGACAACAGACCTCCAGAGACTCCCGGTCTGGCCTGCTCCAGGTCCCATGAGTGACAGGCCACAGGGGGCACCTGACAGCTCTACAGGGGCACGCTGGAGGCTCCCAGTTCTGCTGCCATCCTCCTTGGCCCTGATCTTTCTTGTGGAAAGCAAGCCTGTGCCAGACGTCCAAAGGGGTCGAC